>PVIJ01007905.1:0-78636 GCA_004024925.1 Scalopus aquaticus | reverse complement strand
CCCGCCTTCCCTTTGCCCCCCAGCCCTCTCATCCCGCTGCCCCTCCCCCCTTCTGTGTGGTGTGGTGTGTTGTGGCCGGTGTCGTGGTGCCAGAGGCCAGAGTCTCCTGTCTCTGGCAGCCTGAGGCGGGTCGGCTGGGGAGGGCCGGCCGCCTGACCGCTGACCTCTGCTCCCCACAGATCTGAGCGCGCCCAGCGGCCCCGGGGCGGGCGGCCATGAGAATGGTGCCCGGCAGCGGCTCCTCAGCGCCTCCTGACTGCCACCCGGCCCTGCTGGATGTTGTGGGTCCGCTAGGCCGGCGGGCGCCTCCACGCCCCTCTCCGAGCGCCGCGGGTCACTCCTTCCAGCGCAGACCGTGGCGTCCGTGCGGCCATGGGAGACGCCCTGCGTGAGGGGTCCTGGAGTGAGCACCCCGGAGACCGCGCCTCCCCCCGCTCTGGCCAGGGCTGCCGATGGACAGGGACGCCGGCCCGCCCTGCAGGACGCTGGAAGCACGTCTGCCCCGCTGCTGCCTCGGGCGACCGCGGCCGCTGCCCAAGGGGGCCCGACGCCTCTGGACGGTCCTTTTCCCCGTCTGTGTCTGTCCGTCCGTGGTCAATAAAGACGGTGGACAGCCCTGCGGCGTGAGACTCCGCTCTCTGGGCCCTCCCCAGCCAGTGGGCTGGTGCCGCGGGCAGCGAGTGCCCGGCCCCGTGTCCAGACACACGTACCACTCTCCGCACTGCGGCTGCTCCCGGCCGTCCTGCTCTCCCCGGCCTCCTGACGTCCCCCGCCGCCAGGCCCTCATGTCCCCCGCCGCCCGGCCCTCATGTCCCCCGCCGCCAGGCCCTCATGTCCCCCGCCGCCCAGTCCTCATGTCCCCCGCCGTCCCCGCCGTCCCCGTCCGCTGTCCCTCTTCAGCTTCTTTCGGAGTAAATGCCCCAGGCTCGAGCTAGGACAGGACAACAGGGGTTTGGGCGTCTGGGAGCCCCTCTGCAGCTGACCCGGCTGGGGCGCTGACCGCCGGCCTGGGGCGCGGGCGGCTCTGAAGGGGACACCCAGCCTGCCTGACCGGGGGTCGTGGTCAGTGGGCAGCCGCCCCGAGCCCCCTGGAGCCCAGCATTGCGGCCGGCACGGTCGGGCCCCTGAGCAATGGCCGCCGCCCATGGGGCCCCCTTCACTGCAGGGATGGACGCCAGGCCAGAGGCCCCGCCTCCCAGGAGCCGGCCAGCCGCCCACCAGCTGCTACACTGCACCCTCCTCGGGCCTGCACCCTGGTGCCCGGCCCCTGGCCCTGGGCCGGCTCCGCTGCGGCTGGGGGAGGTGGACGCCCTGGGGACACGGCCCAGCCCTCGTCCTGCCGCCAGCCCCGTGCAGGCGCGGCCTCCGCGTCCCTGGGCTGCTGGCCCCCTGCGGTCAGTCCCGGCTGGGGCGCCGGCTCGGAGCTCCTGGAAGTGTGGCCAGACGGGCACCGTGACTGCCCTGGACAGCTGGACGCGGCCGGACGGCTCCTTGACCTGAACGGGCAGACGGGCCCTGGGGAGGGGCGTTTCTGTCGTGGGGGCAGCGCGAGGGCAGCCAGGCCGCCTGGAGCCCGCAGTGCCGGCGCTGACCGGGGCGCGGAGGCCTGAGGCCCCGTCGGGGCGCTCCCCTGAACGAGCTCCTGACGGGACGGCGGCTGAGGGCAGCTCCGGCTCTCGGGCTCGGCTGCGGCGCGTCGGGCGCTCACACGTGAAGCGGCGGCTCTGGAGGGGGCGCTGCCCGGGCGCCCCTAGAAGGCCCCGCCACGCCGCAGCCCCTGTGCGCAGCGCGCTGTCCGGTCCTGCCCCCGCTGGAAAGGCCCTGTCCCTGGAGGTCGGGACTCGCGCGCGCTCCTCCAAGTTCTCGGCCCTGACCTGCCCCCGGGAGGCGGCGGAGCGCGGGGGGCGCAGGCCCCGGGGCTGAGAAGGGCCCCTCCGTGGCCACGCCCCGGGGCCTTCAGAGATGCACGGCGGGCCGGCGCAGGGCGGGGCGCGGGTGGGGTGAGGGGGACCGAGCCGCGTCCGCCCGGCCTGCTCACCTGCTCGGCGACGCTCCCGCCCGCCTGAGGCGTCCTCCACTGGCCTGGCCTGTCCGGGCCCTTGCTGCAGCGGCCGCAGGCACCGAGGGGGCAGCTCCGCCGTGAGGGGACTGTTGGGGGAGGAAGGACAGAGGCTGCGGCCCGAGCCCCAGGCCAGCACCGGGCGGTGGCCCGACAGCCACAGGGCGAGAGGCACCGCGCTGCGGGCAGCGGCCATCACCGGCTCCGCGAAGGCCCTCGGCCTCCCTCCAGCTCCCGCCGGCCGCCCGGGAGCCGTCGTGGGCTGGAATCGGGGCGTCTTCCGGCGAGCGGCGCCGCGCCCACCACGGGTCCCCGAGGCCCCGCGCCCGCCAGCCTCAGCCACGGCCCGCTGCTCACCCCGCTGACCCGGTCACCGCCGCGCCCTCCGCTCCCACGGTGGCAGCTCCCGCCGAACCGCCTCGGCCTGCTCCGGCCCCGGCGTCCAAGATGGCAGCGTCCGCGGCGCCTCCCGGTCAGGCCCCTGGCGCCCTCGGGCCCCCGCCGGGCCGGGGCCTGGGCAGGGACCCCGCAGGACGCTCACGCGGCGCCCCGGCCCGTCCGCCCCCGCGCGCCCCCGCGCGCCCCGCGCCTGCTCACTCCGCACTTCCTGCCGCGCCCGGCGGCCTCCGCGGGGCTGCGGGTCAGCGGCTGCCGCCTTCTGGCCGGAGGCCCGTCCGCCGGGCTCGTCCCCAGGCCTCCCGAGGCCACACCGGCCGGCACCAGCTGCCCGCCACGGGCAGGGCCCCCGCCGGCGCCCCGCGGCAGCCCAGAGCCGCAGGCGACTGGCCGCTGCCCCCGCTGCCCCCGTCGCACTGGTCGGCGGCCCCCGGCCGCGCCGCTTCCCCGCCCCTCGCCCCGGCGGCCGCTCTGCGGTCTCGCGCCCCGTGCTGGTCAGGCTGCCCCGCGGCCTCCTCGCTGCCGGCCCGGAGCCCCGCTCCCCGCCGTCGCCCAGAGCCTGCCTGACGGCTGAGGAGATCCGAGGCTTCATCTTAAAACACGCCCGCGACTATCCGCTCGGGGGGCCGGGCTGCGCCCCCCAGGCTGCAGAGCCACGCCCACCAGCGCGCGCCAGCCAGCCAGTGGCCCGGAAAGCCCTCGGGGTCCGACCAGATCACAGCCCCCCTGAAACCAACCACAAACCACAGGAGTAGCAGGGCTTTTTTTAAGAGATTGATTTATTTATGCACACAAGCCGGGGTGCAGGCCAGAGGTGCAGGGGTGAGGGGACTCCCCAGAGACAGAGCGGGGGGGCAGAACAGGCGGATCCCCTGAAACGCACTGCTGAGGGGCAGCGGGAGGCAGGAGGGGCTGCTGCGCTGGTGGGGCTCCTGGCCGGGGTCGAGCTCGCGCCGCAGCCGCCGACAGCTCCACAGGCTGAGCCCGACCCCGCGCCCCAGGGGCCCAGAAGTAGCAGGTTTCCAAGGAAAACGAGCTGCAGCGCCTGGACACGGTGTGACGTCATCACCGTTACCGCTGCTCCCCCCGACATTCGGGGGCGCGGGCTGGGGTGCTGCAGCGGGGCCAGCCCGGGCGGGTCTGAGCTGGGCATGCCCGGACCAGCCCTCGGATCAGGGCCACCTCCCAGACGGCCCAGAGTAGGGAGACCACCAATTAGAAGGGCGCACCCCCAGACGGTCCTGGGGCCCCCACAGCCCGCCCTCCCGCCTGGCCCCACCGGGCCGCGCACCTGCCGTGCCTGGCCAGCAGAGGGCGCCCGGGTGCCCCCCCCCCACGGGGGTGAGGGGGCTGGAGAGTCAGCAGGGTGTGCGGGGCGGGCCTGCGTCTCCACCCGCTGACAGCACAACCTCAGAACCGAGTGCAGCCCGCAGAGCCCGACTGCAGTCCCGCCTCCTCCCTCCTGCGGGCCGTGACCGGGCAGCCGGGGCCGGAGCCACCAGGATTCCGCGTCCTGTCTCAGACACAGCAGGGAAGGAGCCGGCACCCGCCGCCACCCAGCGTCAGGGGCCCCCGGAATGTGACTCACGGAGAAGCCGGCCCTGCGGCACCTGAGGGAGGCGGGCGGGAGGCGGGCGGGAGGCGGGCGGGGAGGTGTGGCTCATCGGCTCGTTTTGAGCATCAGCTCCTGCCAGCAAGGAGGTCGGGAGGCGCAGGGCCCAGACATCACAGGTGACCGCCCTGCGCTGAGGGGACTTGCTTTAGGAGAGGAGAGAGTCTGAGGACTCCTGGGAGGGGCAGGGACAGGGGCCACACAGGGCCGGGGGTCCAGCGGCTGCTCAGACAGGGAAATCCCAGCGGCCGGGGGCCGGGACGACCCTCGCGGCGGCAGCTGGGCGCGCTGGCCATCTTTTCAGCCTGGCTTCCGGGAAGTGACCGAGTGGCTGGACGCTGGTGAGGGACCCCGATGTGCAGACGCCCTTGGCCTGAGACTCAGCTCCTGGAGCCGAGGGAGCAGTACGCAGGGCCAGGACGCGGGAAGAGGGGGCCCGGGCCCCCAGACGTGAGGGGCCGCGGCCTGACCGCCCGTGGACGGGCCCTCCGCGAGCGGCTGCGGCGCCGCCGTCCTCATTCCTTCACCCTTGGCCGTCTCCTTGGCCACTGAAATTTAGCGCCTCTGTTCTTCACACTGCTCCCAGAGCCAGTATTAGCCCCTCTCCCGGGCGGGTCTGAGGCCCAGCGCCGGGCGGTCTCCTCGCAGCCGGCTGCAGACACGCCCTTTGGCCTCTCGACACGCCGGCGCGGCAGCGCGGGCCTCACGTGCGTGGCAGCGGCCTGGCTGTGTCCTCGGTGCCCGGCCGCTGCCCCAGCCCTGCCCGCACGGACGCGTGTTCAGCCTGCACGGCCCCCGCCCCGCAGTCTGGACGCCCGAGCCCCGGCCCGTCGCGGGACATGGCCGCTGGCCTCCTCGTGGCCGCCAGACGGGGCTGGTGTCCGGGGGAGCGCTGAGGCCAGACGCGCCTGCGGTGTCTGGCTGGAGTCTGCTCACCAGAGCCCGCCTGAGGAGGCGGCAGCTCGGCCTGTGGCCACTAACAGGCAAGGCACAGCGAGAGACACCTCGGCCGAGCTCCAAACCCCTGCGGCGCCGAGGCCGGGTGGGCGTGGGCGGCACTCAGCCAGCTCCGGGTGTGGACGTGCCCACGGCCACAGCCCCTCCGGGAGCCCAGGAGGCCCCTCCCCGGGGCCCCAGCCCCAGGCTGCCCCCGGCACACCCCGCCCAGGCCTCGGGGCTGCTGGGGCTCCGCAGGGCAGCTGGGGCGACCCAGCCGCTGTGCCCACTCGTCCACTGCCGAAGTCTCTCAGGACATCCCTTGGGGGACAGGGCCCCGTCCCTCAGCGGCGACCCCAGCGGGCTGCACCTGCCACCGGACGCGGGTTCGGGGGGGCCGCGCCCCACACCGCTCGGCTTCGAGGGGGTCTCCCCGCGCTTGCTCCTTCCCACGCGGGCTGGCTGCTGGGCGCTGGCCCCAGGTCGCGGAACAGGCCGCGGTCACCCAGCCTGAGGCGCGCCCGTGGACGGCCCACCGGGGTCGGGGATGGAGGGGCGTCCAGCAGCTGGCAGGGCAACAGGGCTAGGACTTGGGGAACCGGCCCCACCAAACCCCACCCCAGAGAGGGCCCGAGGGCATTTTCGGACTCTTCTCTATGGAGAGTTTAATTTTCCATTAAAACTTGCCAGAGCCGGGCTCCCAGGGGCGCAGCGGGTGGGCGCTGCGCTGTGGAGCTGTCGGCAGCGGCAACGCGAGTTCGATCCCCGGCCAGGGAGCTCCCCACAGGGCGCAGCAGACCCCTTCTGCCTCCCCTGCCTCAGCAGTGTGTTTCTGATCTGCCTGTTCTGCCCCCCACTCTGTCCCTGGTGAACCCTCTCACCGCCCCACGCCTCTGGCCTGCACCCCAGCTCTTATATGCATAAAATAAATAAATCTTTAAAAAAAACAACTTGCAGGCTCCCTCAGCTCTCACAGCAGCAGGCGAAGCTGACGGTGCTCAAACACCCCTGCAGCCGACAGTAGACAGCGGGCGCCAGCCACACAGACGCCCCCAGAACCAACGTCCTGGAGAGCCGGGGCCTGGCGAGCTCCTGGTCTGGGGGGCCCCCGAGCTCCTGGTCTGGGGGGACCCCCGAGCTCCTGGTCTGAGACCCGCACCCGGCGCCGCCCCCGCAGACAGCCCCTGTGCCCTGCCGTCCAGGCGCCGCGGCCACCCTGCCCTGCCTGGGCTGGGGGCACAGACAGAGCCCCGGGAGGCCTGACCGCAGGCAGCCTTGCCCTTCCGACCCGCGGGACGCGGGCAGCCGCCGCGCCCTCCCCTCGGCCTCGCCCGGCTCTGCGCCCAGCCGGCGGGCAGGACGCGCCCAGGCCGCGGGCGAGAGGCGCCGGAACTGTGAGTTTTTAATCAAACCAGAGAGCGAGAGAAAACCTGGTGGTGGTGCCCGCTCATCTCAAAGTTTCCATGGGGATGGACCCGCGGCAGGAGCCTCCATTTCCATGGAAACCACAGGAGGAGCTGGATGCCGGGGCCAGGAGGCGGCGGGCAGCGCTGGCCGTGGCCGGCTCCAAGGCCGGCGAGTGGGCAGGAGGCTGGCAAGGGGGCCGGGCCCTCCCGACGGCGCTGGCCGGGCTGCCCACTCCCGGCCACACCAGGTCCCTCTCCAGAACCGGGGCCTGCAGCCGGGCTGCACTAAGGGGCTCCTCGGGGGGCGCCCACACGCCCCAGAGCAGCTGGGCGCCGAGTCCCTCACGTCACAAACTGCCCTCCCCGCCGTGGACGTTCCCCCGAGACGAGACTGGGGGGTCTTGGCCCCCCAGAGCCTCTCGCAAGGCTGGGCCTGCACCCGGGGGAGCCACCTGGGGGTCAGTGAGGGAGCGGCCCGCCTTGGGGGGCTGCCCCTGCTCTCCCCCCAACCCGCCCAGCCCCTCGCTTCAGCTCCTGCGCCCGGCGGGTGAGGCTGGGGGTCCCCACAGCCCTGACATGCTCCCCAGCCCGGCGTCCAGGGCTGGGAAGAGACCCTGAGTCCACAGGCCCAGCATGGACCCCACGAGCCCCCAGCGCCCCCTCCACTGAATCACTGACCACTGACCACGGACATGTCCTCCTGCCGCTCCTCTCTCTCCCCCCCCACGGGCCCAAAACCCCTGCGCTGAGAGTCAGACCCACAGGATGGCAGCCGGAGGGGACAGGCAAGGCGGCCACCTCCTGGCCAGGGCCCCGCCGCCGCCTGGACCCGCCCGTTTCGGCATCTACGTGGACCGTCCCTGACACGTCTGCACCGCTGGCGAGTGTGCGGGCGCCGGGGGCCTGGCCTGCGCGGGCAGCGGCCGGCTGGGGACGAGGCTGCAGGCAGGCCAGGCGGGCGCCGGTCAGTGCGGCTCCAGGGGGCACCGTGCTGCGCCGGTCTCCGCGCAGCAGGCCGCGGCGGCAGAGCGGGCGGCGAGTGCCTCTGTGGGCGGACTGCTCATGCGGGGATGATGAGTGGACTCGCCCGGCCACAGGTGGGGCTTTGACAGGCGCGACACGCTGCCTTTCCGAGGAGTCCGGCCAGCAGGTACGAGGCTGCAGCGTCCACTCTCAGCACCGCCGGCCGGAGCCTGCGGGGCACCACGCCGTCAAGCCCACGCAGAAGCCGGCTCGGCGGCTCCTCGGAAGCTCCGCTGTCCACGGCGACCAGACCTTCCAGGGCTCCCCCAAGGCGGGATCAGCAAGGGAGGGTCAGTTCGGGGACCGGGGTGACCGACACGTTGCCACGGATCGTCCCAGTAAACAAGGACGGCCCCGGGGCCCGAAACTCCCTGTCCAGGAGCAGCCGCGCCGGCCACGCGCCCCAGGAGCAGCCGCAGACTCCTGGAAGAGCGACCCCGCAGGCTCAGGCGCAGCGGCCCCGCAGGCATGGGCCTCCCCGCCGCCCGCGGCCGGCTCCGTCCTGCGCAGCGAGACGCGAGGGCCAGCGCCGCGCCCGGCCTTCCCTGGTGCGCAGCGGGAGGGATCCACTTTCACACCGAGCTGGGCCGAGCAGCCTCAGGACAGAGGACCCGCCAGCGCCGGCCGCCAGCCCAAGACCCGCCCGCCCAGGCAGCGGCCACCGTGCCCAGCGGTGTCACCGGCGTCCCCCCACCGCCGCAGAAGCACCTCGGACACCCCGGAGGCCGACGGGCCTCCCTGCAGCCACAGATGGAGGCGCGCCGAGCGTGGACTCCAGCAGGGTGGACAGTGCTGGGCAGCACAGCTGCCACTCAGGGCCCGGGGGGCTGCCAGGCCACAGGGACTCTGCCCCACACAGGGCACCTTGAGAGGGGCCAGCTCCAGACGGAGGCCAGGCCTGGGGCGCGAGGAGAGGGCATGGCCCTGTGCGGGGACGGCTGGGCTGTGTCCAGAGCAGGACTAGTGACAGGCGAGGGCAGCCCCGCTGTGGCTGTCCCTTGGAGGGCGGCAGTGGACACGGACGGAGCACAGAGGGGCTGAGTCCCCCTCGCGGCCCTGCCTGGACAGAGCACGGCGGAGCCCAGGGCCGCCCCGGCCCAGCGTCCAGCGGCCCCCGCAGCCTAAGTCTGTTTTGCCGCTTTAGAGCAAAGTTGCTTGGCCACAGCTGCTGAACGGCGTCTCCCGCTTCGGGACAAGCCCCAACCACGCACCCGCCGGCAGCTCGGCCCGAGGCACAGCAGCCTCCCCAGCAGAGGCGGCCGCACCTGCGGGTCAGCTCCCGCCGGCCAGGGAGGGGCCACAGCTGTGGGCAGCTCAGCCAGCTCCGCTGCCTCCCGGGCCGGGCAGGCTGCTCCTGGGGTCCTTCCCCAAGGTCCACCCAGAAACGCCACCTGGAGAGGCTCCTCCCCTGCGGGCAGGCGTGGGGCCTGACCCTCGCTGCCCCCAGAGGGGCTGACTGGTCCGCCGGACACTAGCCGGGCGGGGCCTGGACCCCAGGCTGGTTCAACAGCTTCAGGGGAGATGCAGAGGCCCCCGTCCTGGGGCCCCTCTCGGCTCCTCAACCCGGAGGGCGCCCCAAGCTCAGGCGCCGCTCCAGTGCAGCCCCTGCCTGTTTGCCCAGTTGAGTGGGGGCCACTGCTGGCGGAGGGCGAGCCGGCCCGCAGCGGCCTTGGGCGCCAGCACGCACTCCCTGGGCCTGGCCACAGGGAGCCGCACCCACACACGTGCTGGCCCCCAGCCCCCCCGAGCCTCAGGGCCCGGCTCCCGGGAGGCCAGCCTGCCGGGGTGGGGTAGCGGCTGGCCTGCCGGAGCGCCTTGCTGAGCTCAGCTGCAGGTTCTCGGGGTTCCCCGCCCACGGCCTTACCTGCAGTCCTGCCCGGGCCTGCTTCGTCCGTCCCCGGGGCAGGAGCGGCTCGGCCGCCCAGCCCAGCCCTCCGTGGGGGCAGGTGACCGCAGGAGGCCCGGGGGGAAGGCCCCAGCAGCCCCGCTCAGCCTCCCTGCTCCCGGCGCCGGAAGGAAGTGCGGGGGCGGGGCAGCGTCCACACGGGGGCGGGGCAGCGTCCACCCGGAGCGAGAGGCCTCCAGCAGCACCTGGCCGCGGCGGCGCGGGCGGGATAAATGCTCCTGGGAGCCGCGCGTCCGCGTTCTGCTCCGGAAGTGAGTGCGAGGCCGGGCTCCCGACCCTGCGCGGGCCCCTCAGCACCCCGCCCGCGGCGCCCCTGCGGAGTGCCTGGCCCCCACCGGGGCCCCAGCCCACTCAGAGCCGGCCCAGTGTCCGCACCTGGGCCCTGGGGCTGCCCCGGGGGACGGGCTGGGACCCACGGCCGCTGGGGCCGCAGCCTGAGCCCTGGAGCCGCGCCCGGCCGGAGGGTGAGGGGTGTCCCTGTGCTGCCCCGCAGGTCCCGCCATGGTCGGCCGCTGGCCCCTGCTGCTGCTGGCGCCCCTGTGGGCCGGCGCCGGGCTGCTGGACGTGTGCATGAGGAGCGAGCGCCACAAGCCGCGGCCGGGCCCCGAGGACAAGCTCGCCAAGGAGGTGCGGGCGCCGGTGCCCACTGCCGGGCGGCCCCCAGTCGGCCTCGGGGCTTAGGGCGGGCGTGGCCGAGCCCAGAGACCACTTGCTGGGCCGGGGCTGGGGAGGGGGCGGGGTCACAAGATGTCCCCCTCAGCAGGCCCCGGGAGTAGGCGCCGCCAACCCGCCAACGCACGCAGGCTTGGGGGCCCCTCCCCGGGGGCTGCTCCCGCCCACGTTCCATCCCCCCCCGCCCCGCCCCGGCCAGCCCCGCCCCCACCTCGTGCCCTCCCCCAGTGCCTGCCCTGGAGGGACAAGGCCTGCTGCGTGGCCAGCACCACCAGCTGGACGGCCGGCGGGGACGCGTCCCCGCTCCACGGCTCCAGCCTGGACCAGTGCGGGCTGCTGACCTCCGAGTGCCGGCAGCACTTCGCGCAGGCCGCCTGCCTCCTCGCCTGCTCCCCGAACCTGGGGCCCTGGATCCGGCAGGTGCGGGGCTCGGGGTGCCGGGCGGGGGGCCCTGTGCCCGGGGGCCAGCAAGGCCGGGCGGCGAGGACACCCCGGAACCCTGTGCCCGCCGGAGCCCCTGGCCGGCCTCGCCCAAGCGCGTCTGCCCCCAGGCGGCGCCCCCGGGGCACGGCGCGCGGGTCCTGCACGCGCCCCTGTGCCGCGAGGACTGCGAGCAGTGGTGGGCGGCCTGCGGCTCGTCCTTCGCCTGCAAGCCCGAGCGGAGCCGGGGTGAGTGGCGCGGCGCGGGGCCCTGGGGCGGCCGCGTCGTCCGTCCCGTGGCTGAGGTCCGCGCCTGTGGCCCGCAGGGAGGCCCGGCTGCCCGGCGGGCGCCCCCTGCCTCGCCTTCCTGCGCCTCTTCCCCACGCCGGCCGACCTGTGCGCCCGGGCCTGGGCGCCCGCCTTCCGGGCCAGCGCCGAGAACCGGAGCAGCGGGAGGTGCCTGCGCAAGTGGTTCGAGCCCGCGCGGGGGAACCCCAACAGCGCCGTGGCCCAGCGCTTCGCCCCGGCCAGCCCCGCCCCGGCCCGGAGGCTGCCCCCCGCCCTCCTGGCCGCGCCCCTGCTCCTGCCGCTCCTCTCCTGAGGCCCCGCCCAAAGGCGTGGCCTGTGGTCTGCGGCCCCTCCCGCCCTGCGGCCCAGCTCCCGAGGGGGGCTGCAGAGCGCCCCCCACACGCGCTGCCGGGCAGCCTGCGCGCAGCACCCACGGGCACCTGCGGCTCCTCTTCACCGGCGACCAGCCAAGGACCCAGCCCCCAGGAGCCGGCCCCGCCCCCGCCGGCTCTTGCCCCAGGGCCGCGGAGAAGCTGCGCCAGCCCGCTCTGGGGGCTTCCAGAGACCCCCTTGCCGCCCTGGTCCCCTCTGCTGAGGGGCGGCCAGAAGGTCTGAGCAAGAGCAGTGTCTCTGGGGAGCCAGCGGGGACCAGCACCGGCTCCCTCCGGCTGAGCCGCCCCAGAGGGCCTTTCCCGCGACTCCCCACGCTCCCGGGACACCCAGACGCTGCCCTGTCGGATCCAGTGCTCCCCAGCCTCAGCCTGGAGGGAGCGGCGGGGGGGAAGGGCCACTTCCGGGCAGACCCCCCACTAGTCCTCAATAAACTGCCTGGGGCACCTGCGGGCAAGGCTGCTTCAGTCACCAGAGCCAGAGGGAACCACGCAGGGCGGGCAGGGAGGGTGGCGAGGCAGCTCCCTCCCTCCCGCGGGCAGGGCTGGACTGGCCCCTTGGCCTGTCACTGCCCAGCGGCCGCCTGCCCGCCCCCAGAGGCCCGGCGGCCCCGCTCCTTCTGTATCTGCTGTGACCCCCTCTCCACCCCGCGGTCCCCCCGCGCTCGCCGGAGGAGCCTCGCGGCCTGGGTCGGGCTTCTCCCAAGGGCCCCGCCAGCCCCTGCTTTCCCAAAGCCCAGTGACCGCAAGCAAAACAGCGCGCTTCTAAGTCATGAGTCCGAGGAGAAGTCAAAGGGAGCCCAGACGTTCTTCAAACTGAACGGGATAAAACACCGTCGCGAGGAGAGGCCCCCGCCCTCCGAGCCGTGAAAGGAAAGCAGAGCTCAGACCAAGGGCTCCGTGCCCACGCGAAGGGCCTTGGGGATCGAACTGAACCTGAAGCAGCCAGACAGGAGACGGCCCTCGGAGCAGCGCTGGGCGCGCAGACAAGAGCAGGGGACGGGGCTCCTGGAGACGCCCGGGCTGCCAGGAAGGAGGCGGGCCGGCTGCGGGCGTGGCCACTGCCCCAAGCCCCGTGACTGCAAACTGCCAGTGCGGCCCCGAGGGGAGGCTGGGGCTGGAGGGGCAGGAGCCCGCGCGGGTGTGAGCAGACTCGGGGCCTCCTTGCCCACAGGGGCAGGGCCTGAGCGCGCCCCCGCCCCCACCTGTCGAGGCCCCGCGCGACCCCGCTCCGGCCGCGGGCGGCTTGCTGAGTGCAGCGGGCTCGGCCAGCTGCCCCGCAGGACGGCACGGGGCCCAGCCCCAGCCCAGCCCGGACGGCCCCGTGCCCCTCGCCTGCCCGGTCACCAGGGAGCGGCTGGGCCGGTCTCAGCCCAGGCGGGGGCAGCTGCGGGGGCCGTCACGGGGGCGGCAGCAGCGCCCTAACCCCGGACTCAGCGAGGCTGACCCAGCCACAGGCCACGCAGGACGGCCTCCCGACGGTCAGGGCTGCGGACGCGGGCAGGCTGCGCGGGGACGGGGCGCTCAGGGCTCGGACACGGGGTCTGGCTGGGGCCTCGGGGCGCAGCGGGGCTCCCGCGGGCCTAGCTGACGGCCACGACGGGCTCCACGGCCCACAGGTCCGTCCTCCCGGGCTGGGCCTGGGGGGCGGGCAGGAGGCGCTCGGCCAGCGGGGCCCTGTGGCCGCCCCGCTCGGGCCAGGCCACCCTGAGGGAGGGGGCGGGTGAGGGAGGCGGCGGCCCCCGGGGCCCCGGCCTCCGGCACACGCCCAGCAGCGCCTTGAGCTCCTCCCGGAAGCTGTCGTTGAGCCAGCAGTAGATGAAGGGGTTGTAGCAGGTGCTGCTCGTGGCGAGCCAGTGGAAGGCGAAGTAGAGGGCGTTGCTGGTGCGGATGACCTTGCTGGACAGCAGCAGCACGTAGCAGTTGAGGGGCAGCCAGCAGAGGGCGAAGAGCGCGACCACCAGCACCAGCATCTTGATGGCCGTCTTCTTCCTGCGCCGCAGCGCCAGGTGCTGCTCTGTGGTCACGTCCCCGATGGCGCCGCACAGCCACAGCCGCTTGGCCACGCGGGCGTAGGCCACGGAGATGACCAGCAGCGGCAGGACGTACAGCAGGACGAAGGTGGCCAGGTCCAGGTACTTCCAGAAGAGGTCGGCGGGCTCGGGGAAGTCGGGCAGGCACAGGGAGCGGACCACGTCCTCGCTGTGGGGGTGGCCGGTCAGCGTGGGCGGCCCGGCCGCCCTGGGCCCGCTGCCCGCCTGGAGCCGCGCTCTCCGCGCTGTGGCCGGGCCACGGCCCACACCCCCAGCGGGAGCCTGCGGCTTCCCCGACCCTGACGGCCGCCGCCGCCGCGCAGGAGCGAGCAGGGCCCGGTGCTGGGCTGGGGGCGCTCGCCCTGGGAAGCGGGCAGGGGTCTGCGGGACACGCCGCGGCCGGGGCGTGAGGCTCCAGCCTGCCCACCGTGAGAATCAGTGGCACCAGGGCCAGCTGCCTTGGACAGCGAGGGGTCAGGAGACATCGGGGCTCACAAGGCCACAGGCGCTGGGAGGTGCCGTCTCCGGGAGGCCGAGACCTGGAGAGCCCCTGCTGAGCCTCTGTCCAGCAGCCGCCGCGCCCCTGAATCGCTCCTCCCTGGGGACCCCCTCCATGGTCCTGCCTCCCCACACCCGTGCCAGGACCCTGGGGCAGGCCCCTCAGGCATGGACAGCTGCCCCGCCTGGCCTCAGGCCCGTCTGTAAGAATTGCAGACGACATGACAAGACGTCTCTCCACGCCCGGCCCCCACGCAGCAGCGGCACACCAGGGCGGTTGCGTGGACACCGCCAGGCACCAAACCGCAAAACCAGGGACAGGCCGCTGTCCTAAGCTCGCAGGGTCGGGGGCGCTGCCTTTCGGGAGCCCGTGGCCCGCGGGGCCTGCTGTTTTCAAGGCCGGGTGCAGCCCCAGACCTGGGCGCTGAGGCGGGGGGGCCTGGTGGGCGGGGCGGGGCCAGGGGCGTCCGCGGGGACAGCAGACGGCGGCTGCAGGGCCTTGCAGACCCACCGCACAGACAGGGAGGCGCCGAGTGGTCTCTGGACGCGGAAACCAAGTGCACGGCGGGGGCGGGGCCTCGGGGCCGGGGAGCAGACGGGGCTGGCTCACCTGTACTTGAAGGTAAACAGCTTCTGGCAGACGGCATGAGGCAGCGAGAAGAGCGTGGCCATGGCCCAGATGACCGCCACGCACACGAGGCCCTTCGCGGTGGAGATGCGGGGCCGCAGGGGGTGCATGATGACCTGCAAGGCAGGCCCGAGCTCCAGCCCGCGGGGCGGCACGAGGGGCACAGGCCCCGCGAGGGGGTCTCCCACATGCCCGCGGGCTCGGGGCCGCACCAGCCCCTGGGCCCAGCCGCGGCCCCCGCTGCCCGTCGGGGCTCACACGCATCAGGAAAGCTGCGCGCTGCCGGGCCGCACCGGCCGCCACAGCCCTGCGGAGCAGCCCGCGGAGGCTCCGGCCACAGGCCCGCGGGGTGGCCGGCTGTCAGTCATCCCTCCCCGCCACACAGGGGCGGCCCCGCAGGCGCCTCCTCCTAGGGGAGCGTCATCTCTGGAAGGGCCTCTGGGATAGGCGAGTGCAGGGTGGGGGCAGCGGCTCTAAGGGCTCCGGCCCGCCAGGGCCCTCCTGGGACACAAGCACCCTCTGGCCACATCCCTGTTTCTCTGCAGGTTTTGTGGGAGGCGTGACCGGGCTCTAGAAGCGAACACGCCTCTGCTGCAGACAAGGCCACCATGGGTAGGTGACTTAATGAGGCTTTTGCGCCGCTGGCCTCTGTGGCTATCACCGCAGCCTTGATCGTGCTGGCGCAGGGGCGCCCTGGGCACGCGGGCCTGACCAGGGACACCTGGAGTGTGGCGTGGGCGTGGGCAGGTGTGCACACTGGGGGCCAGAGGCAGAGGGCTTCAGGGCAGTGTTGCTCGGAGCCAGACAGTGGCTACCAGAGAATGAGTGTCCGCGGGAGAGGTAAGACCACGAGAGTCCAGAGAACGAGCTCAGAGATTTGCAGGGGTCAGTGGCCTGGCTGCCTCCCGCCTGCCCACCTGTGCCCAGCGGTCCCACTACAGCCATCTTTCCCCCTCATGTGCCTTCGGCTTTGGGGTGCTGAAGAGAGTGGAGGCCTCTGTCAGAGGCGCCACACGTCACAGAGCCCCGGCCTGGGCAGGCCCACGCCAGGCCCACTCACAGCCACACCGTCACTGGGCGAGACGCCCGCCGTCCCCAGGCCTGCTCCACCGCTGGCTGTAGCTGTGGTAAGTGGGGGTCAGCCCTGCCTGGAGACAGCACCCCGGGTCCCTCACGCTGAACTGGGGGGAGGTTAAGGAAGATGGAAAACACCTGCAGGCCGACTGCACTCTGCACCGAGGCGCCCGCACCCTGCTGTCCCAGTGCGCCTTCCAGGTAAAGAGGCGCCACGCGTGCGAGTCCGGGGCCCCCAGATGCGTGCGTCCCCTGAACATCCCCATCATGGCATCGTCCAGACCTGCACAGGCCAGAGACCGGACACTCCTGCCCTGCTCCCGTGCGCCCCTGGTCTGCCCAGAAGAGGCCTGGCGGTGAGGCTGGGCCGGCACCGGCGGCCCCAGCAGGGGCGCCCTCCAGCACGTCCACCCAGAGCTCCTCGCACACCTGCTCCTGCCTGTGGACCCTGCCCCAGTTGTGCCCCAATCACACGGGCCAGGGAGGAGCACCCCAACCAGGATGCGGGGATCCAGCCCTAGCAGCTCTGATTTTCCCGGCGTGCCCCCCAAACAAGCCCGGTTAATGCCCAGACAGAAATGTCAGGTGTGAGTCTTCGGAGCTCAACTGGGAAGAGATGCTTCAGCACCCTGGACAGAGGCCGGCCGCCTGCTTCAGCACCCCGGACAGAGTCCTCCTGCTTCAGCACCGCGGACAGAGGCAGCCCTGGGCCGGTGGCTCCTCTCCGCCCAGGAGCAGACTGCGCCCTGCCAGAGCCCAGTCCCAGGGGAGGCCGAGGCGGAGCGGGGAAGGCGGGAGGGCCTCACCTGGTGGCGGTCCACAGCGATGGCCGTCAGGGTCAGCGCCGAGACGTGCAGGGAGCAGTACTGGGCGAAGCGGCTGACGTGGCACATGGCCTTCCCAAACACCCAGGTGCTGTTCACAAAGCGGACCTGCGGGCACCCGGGCTCAGTGACGCGCAGGCTCGGCCCGTCCCCCTCCGTGCGTCTCTGGGAGCCCCCGAGAGGCCTCCTCAGCCTCGCCCTTCTGCCCTCTGCGCTGCTGAACAGGGTCACACGGGCCGGCCTCCAGCAGGACGTGCCGGCCACGACTCGGCTCAACGGCCCTGACCTGCTGCGGCCAGGCCCAGGGTGCAGGCAGCGGGGGGCTCTGTGGAAGCGGCTTCCGTCTCTAATTATTTTTAAGCTGTGCGACCTTGGGCAAGCTGTGTAAATTCTCTGAACTGTTTCCTCATTTGTGAAAGGAAAAAATGGCTTAAGAATCTCTGCTTTGTAGGATTATTATAGGGATTACGTTTTTTTAAGTCTATAGAGGATGAATCTGGCAGTGAATACCTCTGGCAGGTTGCTAGAGAGGCATTATTGGAAGTAGAGTAGCTATTTTCATGCAAATAAAATTCATTTCTGGCCAGTGGGCCTTCGGTCTAACGGGGGAGACACACTGAGAAGTCACAATATGGCAGGTGGGCGGCGCTGTTGCCCGAGGGTGCTGGAGGGCCGGGGTGCGCAAGGGAGAAGCCAGGCCTGGGCAGTGTGGCCCAGCAGCCCCAGCCTCAGCCCCACCCCCGGGCCCGCTCCCCGCTGCCCCAGGGGACCGCAGCCTGCCCTATCCCTCCCCTGGTGGCTGCCCGGGCTGCTCTGGGCCGTCCTGCAGCGGGCACCTGACACCCCCAGGGCAGGGCTGCAGTGCTCCCTGCGGCCTGCCCCGGGGCTGGGTCCCCTCACCGCCTGCCAGCCCAGGCGCTTGGCTCTCCTGGGCATTGGTTGGCCGTGGACACCACGTTCCAGCCCCATGCTGAGTGGCCGGCTCAGCCAGCACTGGGAGGTCAGGGAGGAAGCAGGGGCGGGGTGTGGGGAGCGGAGAGGAGGGGTCCAGGGCTGCAAGGCAGCAGAGGGGAGTGGGGGGCAGCACTTGGGGCCCTTGCCAGAGCCCTGAGCTCCCTGCACATCGTGTGCTGGACGGAGAGAGGAGCCGTGGCTTGCAGCCGTGAGGCCCAGCCTGGTCTGTCCATGCGCCCCGCTCCCGGGCCTTGGCGAACGGGCCTCTGGGCGCTAGCTGGCTGCAACCACTGGCCGAGGACCCTGCTCGAGGAACAGGCCCCTCTGACACCCAGTTTCTGCAAGCCTGAGTGATGCTCTCGTGGCGGGGCCAGAGGGCATTTAAAGGTGGGGGGCGGGGTGCTCCCATGGAGCTGTGGGGCTTCACCCCTTCTTTATGTGAGTCTGTCACTTGAGTGTATGCCTGCATGTGCGTGTGTGCGTGCAAAAGGGACCGAGACAGCTACTGCACTGGAAGCTCAAGTAACCGCATTTGGCCCATAAAGTGAAGAACGGCGGCCACAGGCTGCAGCTAAGGCGGCTGCCATTACAGCTCTAAGCCCGCGGGGCCCAGGCCAAGCCCCACTGCCCCGCGAGCCCCAGCCCGCTTCACGCACCTCTGCCGCACCGACCCCCGCAGCCCCAGCCCCCGGCAGGGAGCAAGGTGTCAGCACGTGGTGGAGGCGGCACCAAAGGGCCACGGAGCAGGAGCCATTGCTGGGCGCAGGCAGGCAGGGGTCAGGGACACGCGAGAGCCTGACCCAGCGGCCCGAGGTGCTGCTCCAGGTGCGACAGACAGGCCCTGCCAGAGCCGCCGCGGCCCGGGGGACGGAGGAGGGAGAGGAGAGCAGAGCAGCAGGTCGCAGAAAACAAACCTTCAGGGGACAGACAGCGAGCCAGAGCGGGGAGGAGAGAGAGACAGACAGACACGGGGAAGGCAGACTGTGGGACAGACCGACAGCGGAGGGGCGAGCTGGGCGATGGGGACGGGGCAGCGCGAGGGCGGGCGGCTCACCAGGGTGAAGGGTGTGTTGAGCAGGGTGATGAGCATGTCGGCCACCGCCAGGTTGGCGATGAAGAGGCTGGTGGCCGAGGGCGTGCGCCGGCTCTTGAAGACGACGTGACAGACCAGCGCGTTGCCGAAGAGCGAGAAGACGATGATGAAGGAGTAGGCCGCCACCAGCAGCGCCTTCACCGTGGGGTTCTGGGACTCGGCCCCGTAGCGCCGCCGGCCCACGAAGTTCTGCCAGTCGGAGAAGCTGTAGTTGTCCCAGGAGAAGTGGGAGGCGTTGGACACGCCGGGCGCCGCCCCCTCGGGGGGCTCGGCGGCCCGGGCCAGGGGCCAGAGGAGCAGCAGCGCCGCGGACAGGAGCATCTTGACCGCCCGCGGAGGGCGGGGGAGGGAGGGTCGCGCGGCGGGGTGCGCGCGCGCGCAGGAGGCAGGGGCTCCGGGGGGAGCGCCGTCGGGAGCGCCTGGCTCTCTGCGCGGCGGTCGCGGCTCCAGCAGGTCTCCGCACTTTTATGCCCCTGCTCCCGCCGCAGCCCGCGCCTCCGCCTATCAGCCGCGGCGTCTCGGCGGCGGGGCGGGCTGGGCCGGGCTGCGGAGCGCGCGTCACGGGCGCCGCCGAGAACCCCTCGGCTCCAGCACGCAGGGCCGCCGGGCAGGCCAGACCGCGGGAGGGGCGGGCCGGGGCGCCACAGGAAGTGGGTGCTGGGCGCGGGCCCCGTGGGGCCGGCAGATCAGCCGGCTGCTCCCATCTGCTGAGACCTAAGGCAGCGGCTCTGCTCTCCCAGGAAGCTTCAGAGCAGGAAACCGCCCCCAGGAGCCCGCGGGGGTGGGGGGCGGGGGCTAGCGCCTGGTGCCCACCGCCCATAAGGGAGCTCTCTGCCTGGAAGTTTCGGAAGCAGGAGTGGGCCCGTCATCTTGGCCCCGCCCACCTCTCCAGGAAATTTTCAGACCCCACTCCCACCTCCCAGGCCTCTCCAGGGACCCCTGCCCCCAGCCCCCATCAGGGCTTCAGGTGGAGCCTCAGCTGTGTCCTGCCTCCCGGAAGGTGCCTCCGGGCACTTCTTAAATCTTCCGGGGGGGTTGGGAGACGAACCTTTACTCCCCGCCTGGGTTCCCGGAGGCCGGTGGGGATCCCCTCCACGCTGCTCTTTGCAGCCAGTGCCAGACCCCAGGTCGCTGCCCACACACCCTCTCAAGGGCAAGCTCCACAGCCAACTGACCGCGCCGGGCACGGACTTGTGCTGGTCCCCCGCAAGCCCTCAGCCCAGCGCTCGACCGCCAACCTGGGGTGGGGCCTGGGCACATCTGCCGTCAGCAGCCGGGCGTGCACACTGGCAGGCGTGCACACTGGCAGGCGTGCAGGCTGGCAGGTGTGTGAGCCCCGTGTGTGGACCCAGCCAACACCGGCAGCTGTGGCGTGGGCCTGTCAACGGGCCCTGCCCTGGCCTCCGCTTCAAGGAGGGTTTGGGATGGGCCTCGCGCCCGCAGGGCAAAGCCTGGCTGGGCCTCAGGGCTTGGGGCCCTCAGCGAGCCCATTTCCAGGCAGAGCTCTGCGCCCCGCCGCTGCTGTGCCGCTGCTCCGCGCGTCTCCCGCGCTGCTGCCGGGCACTGTGCTCCCAATCAGACCCCGAGAAAGGTGCCAGCGTGGCGTCCAGCCCCGGATGGACGCGGGTCTCGGGGTGACGGTCGGCTTTCAGTGGCGCCAGTGAAATCCTGCAGAGGCCGCTTCTGGACAGGCAGGGCCTGCGGTGCCCCAGCCCGCGAGGCGGTGGCCGGCCCGGCCTGCGTCTGAGGCTCTCCCCGGCTTCTGGGGCCGGGGATCCCACTGGAGGCCGTGGCTCCGAGCCCCAGGACATCCCGGCTCTTTCCCTGCGTCGACGGAATGCTGGCGGTTTCGTGGCGCTCCGGGTAAGGACGGACTCCCACAGCTGCAGCTGGACACGGGCTGCCGCGGCGCAGGCTCTGAGCGGACACTCTGCAGGCCGAGCCGGGCCGCCGACCTGGTGCCAGCGCGAGGCCCAGCGACGGGCTCCTGCAGGTGGGTGGGGACCCCCGGGGCTCCGAAGCCTGACGGACCAGTGAGGATGTCCTGGTGGCTGTCCCCCCGCAGCGCCTGCCCGCCCCCCAGTGCCGGGGCAGCCCACAGGCAGCGCCCCGAGTGTCGGGTGGGAGGAGCCGAGCGGCCCCGCAGGACAAAGGCCCCGAGGCTCCTGGCCTCGCCCGGAGCCGCTCTGGGCCGGCCCGCAGGGCAGGCCTCCAGGGCTCCCGACAGCCTGACCCTGCCGCAGACCGTGCAGCGGACGCGGGGGCGGGGCGGCCCCACCACACGCCCCAGCACCACCCCTAGAACTGGCACTGCCGCCCAGGAGCACCCAGGCCGACACGGGCCGGGCCAGGCGCAGACGGGCAGCCAGCAGTGGGCAGGCCTCAGACGCGGCGCAGGCAGCTCCCGGGCGGCCGTGCGTGAACGAAGCCCACAGCCGCCCACGGGCTGCAGGGCTGAGAGCGAAACGCAGAGCAGACGCCGCGGAGGCAGGAGCGAGAGGAAGACACAAAGTCCAGCTGGCAAAGGGGGCAGTGACTTGACAGTAAAAATAAACCAGCGCTCGAGAAAAATAAGGGGGAAGCTGCCTTCACGGGCAACTTCAAAACACAAGCAGCAAAGTGAAAACAAGCTCCGTCGCAGGCTCCGACTGGGGCTGGCAGCCTTAACGGAACATTCAATCGTGGGACAGGGAGACCAAACACCTGAGGAAAACGGACCAAACGCATAAACAAAACGCAGCAAGGGTGAAGCCCAACAGCCTGAAGGCGTCTGCACGAGCCCAGCCCCCCAGTAACAGGCGCAGCGGGGATCCCGGAGACGCCCGGGCAGACAGGGCAAGTGCCCCGGCCCGAGGGACAGGCGGCGGCGCAGAGGGAGACTGGGCAGCAAACGCGTGGGCCGAGGCTCTCCGGCCCGCCCCTCTGCCCGGCCAGCCCAGCCTCCGGGAGTTTGCTCTGAAGACGCACACTCAGCAGCAGGAAGAGCACGGACACCAGAGCGGGGCGGCCTCGTCTGTGCGCCTGGGCGTGCTGAAACAGCCAGAGGAGCATAAACGATGGATTTGAGACTCAGTGGAGCCCGAGGCAGCCGAGAAGAGGAAGCCTGCTACGCTGCATGAGCTTCCAGGAGACACCGCCCAGGGAGGAAGGAGCGTCAGGCCTGCTCTGTGCAGGGAGGGGAACTGAAGCAAACTTGGTCTTTCAGAGAAGAAAAAAGGACAGACAGGCTGGACCTGCTGCCCCCGTGGGCAGGACGCGCGGGAGCGGCAGACCCCACTCCCGGAAGCAGGCCCACGTTCCAGACGAGAGCCTGGCCTGGGCCCCCCCCAGAGGGCGTCACGGGGAGCAGACATCGGACAGGGCGGAGCAGGGGGCCCGAGAGACGGCCGCACGTGCGGGCCCCTCAGGGCGGGAACAAGCAGAGTCCCCGGTCGCGTGTGTACGAGCGGGACACAGAGGGAGACTCCAGCGACAAGGTGTACACACAGGGGAGTCTGAGGTGCAAAGTTCTCTATCGTCCTGGAAAATCTTCCCTAAGTTCTGCTCCAAAATCGAGAGAGGCCTGGCTCCAAGCACTGCCACCACTGACGCCCAGGCTGGCGCGGCCTGACCGCGGCGCGGCGTCGGTGCCCACTGAGCTCAGCGTGCAGGACGAGGGGCCTGTTCCAGGTGGAGGGACACGGAGTGCGGGGCCCAGCCGAGCCCCAGCAGGGCTGCGGCCTGGACAGCCCACCCTGCCTCGGGCCTGCGGCGGGGACGACGCCTCAGCGACAATGGGCGTGGTCAGCCGGGGCCACAGGTCGGGCACCCACCCCGGCTCGCCGCTGACCGCAGCCCCAGCCGAGGCCGGCGCAGCCCCTCGCTGGCATCAGGCAGACCGAGCGCCCCTCACGTGCCCGACGGGCGCGCGACTGCACCGCGCGCCGGGGAGCAGCCACGCGCCGGGGCGGGGCCCCAGCAGGAGGGGTGGTCGGGCAGGCACAGGCGCACGCGTGTGGGGGCGGGGGCGCGAGCCCGGCCCGAGAGACACCACGGTCAGCCGCGCCAGACAGGCGGGCCTCGGCCCCCGCTGAGCTGTGTGGGGCCCGGGTTCGGGCGCCCGGCTCACGCCGCGCTGCAGTCGGGCCGAGGCCGAGCGGCGCCTGGGCGGGCGGGCGTGGGGGCAAGCGCGCTCGGCTTCTGGCGGCGCCCGGGGCTCTCGCCTGCCTGAGACGCCAGCTCAGAAGCCCGCAGGAGCCGGGCCGAGGCACGGAGCGCCTTCAAGGGCAGCCACGGGGAAGGTCTTTGGGGTGGGAACAGGAACCTGCAGGCACTGCGGCAGCCGCCACCGCCAGCAAGCCCCAGGCCCGCGGGAACGCGGGCGCGCACACGGCGCCGCCCGCCGCACGGGGACAGCGGCTGTCAGCAGGGTGATTTCAGCAAAAACGAGCCACGGGAAACTTCCGCTTTCCTAATAAGGGTTTTTCCTCTTTATTGGACCATAAAAGGTTCTCTCCTGGAGCCTTGACATGTACAATGTATCAAGCCAGCAATTTCCTTCCTCAGGCTGAGCTGGGAGCCATGCCGGGCGACTGCGCGGACGGGGGCGCACGGCGAGGGCACACACGGGCCGCAGCTGGACGTCCTGCCTGCCGCCAGGGAAGCCCCCTCGGGGGAGGAGCCCCGGAACACAACATCCGAGGCGGGGACAGCGGAGGCCGCTCTGGCGCGGGCACAGGACTGTCTGCGCACCGGGCGACGTCCAGGCTCAGGAGACGCCTGCAGCCGCTCCGGCCCGCCCCGCACGCCTCCGGAAGGGCCGTCCCGGACATGAGGGGGGCCCGGCTGTGGTGTCTCGTGGCGTCTCCGGGCGGCGAGGACGCGGCTCTCAGTGGCACCCGTCCAGGGCGCTCGGGACCGGAGAAGCCGCGCCTGCCCCGCCCCGGAGGGCCCCCGGCCTCCAGCCGCGCTGGGCAAGCGGGAGCCGGACCCCGAGGAGCTGCACTTTCCAGCTGGCCACGGCCGCTGGCCCAAGCGCGGCGCCTCGGCGCGTCACCTCCGGCCCCCCCGGGCGGCGCTCAGCCTCGCGAAAGGGTCGTCGTCGTCCTGGAAGGACACGTGCGTCAGGGGCTTGGGCCCCGTGGGGTGCCCCGGCCATGGGGTGCCGTGGGCTGAGCCACGGGCTGTGCCGCCGCACGGCAGCTGCTCTGGGACTGCCCGGAGGGACCAGCGCCCAGTCCTCGGCCCGTCACCCGCCCGCGCTGCCAGGCGCTGCGCTCGGTGGAGATGAGGCCTCACCTCCCGAGCGTCTGGAGGGCAGCGGGGCCCGCTCGGCCGCGGCCGCACGGGGGAGACAGCAGAGCCGGCGGCAAGGAAGCGCTCTCCGGCGCCTGAGGCCGAGCGCGGTGGCCGGCTCCGCGGGGCCGCTCGGGAAACATGGACAGGCCCTGGGCAGCTGCCGCCCGCTGCCAGGCAGAGCCAGGGGGACCCCAGGGCCGGGCTCTCGCCTCACGGCCCCAACCCAGAGCACCGCAGACACGGCAGCCGCTGCTGGCGCCAGGCAGGGCCCGAGGGCCTGGGGGTGGGGCAGGGCCGCGGAGCCCACCCTAACCGCCCTCAAGCAGCTGCCCGGGAGGCAGGAGGGCTGAGGAGACGGAGCTGGGGTGCGGGGCCGGCTGGTCTCGGGGGCAAGCGCCCGGCCATCGGCCACCACTCGTGAGCAGGCTCGAGCCCCGTCACTGACGCCCGAAAGGGTCACGGTGGCCTGCTCGTGGCGCCGCCCCAGCAGCGAGGAGTAATTTTAAGCGGAAGGAAGCGCAGGGAAGGGCAGCAGGCTCAGGGGCCCCGTCCAGCAGACGAGCAAGGCCGAGGGGCCTCCAGGGCTGCGGGCGAGGCTCACGTGCCCAGGCGGCCTGCGGGGCGGCTCCCCTCCCCGGCCCCTCGCCCAGGTCCCGTCCCCAGCGGGGCTCTGCGCACGCCCTGGGGACCCGACGCCACGCGCCCACAGCCCGGGCCCCACAGCCACAGGTCACAGGTTTGCGCCCGAGAGCCCCACGGCCGGTCACTCACCTCGTCCGACTCGAAGTCCACCCCTCTGGCCGCCTGGCCCTGGGACCCGCGTCTGCTGGGGGCCGCGGGGCCTGGCCACCTGAGGCAGAGACAGGAGGGTGCAGGTGAGCCGCAGAGCCCCACACGCCGCTCGCCAGCTGCGGCTCCCACGTGCGGGCCTGGACGCAGCCTCCATGAGGCCGCCAGAGGGAGACCGGCCGGCACCCAGGGCTGCCACGGACGCGCGGTCACGTGTGGCCACAGGCCCCCCGGCGGGGCACAGACGTGGCCAGGCAGGGCCCCCCCAGAGGAGACGTCGCGCCCTCAGGGCCTGCCGAGAGAGCAGGTTTTGCCCCCCGGAGTCAGCTGACTTAACGAACACCGTGAGCTCTGCATCGTGTGCGGGGCGCTCGGCACCCCAGACATCGGCTGGCTGGGCCCCGCACCCCGACCCGCCTCGCGCGAGGACTCAGGGGCACCGAGGAGATGGTGGCCCGGCCCGGTGACCCCCACAGCCCTGTGAGTGAGGGGCCAGCGGCCGCAAGGCCTGGAGCACAGCCCTGGGCAGACTGCCGCCCCCGCGGCCGGAGCCAGAGACATGGGGTCTGGGCGGGGCCCCTGCGGCCATGGGGGTGCAAGGCAGCCCTGCACTGCCGAGCCGCGTCCCTGCAGGTGGAGGGACAGAACAAGCGGCGGTGCCTGCCCAGGGGCACCCCGCATGAGGCAGAGGCCCCACGGCCGGAGCGGGCGAGGGGCAGGCACTTCCCAGGGACGCGGCTCCCGGCGGCCGGGAAGGGAAGACGGGCAGCAGAGACGGGCCGTGCCGCGTGTGCTGTCGCCGCTGCCCGGGTGGCCAGAGGGAACTGAGACGCCCCCGGGGCAGGCGCCGCACACAGCCGTGGGGACCGGCTACCTCTGGCCCGGCCTGGATGTGGTGGGGCAGACGTCCTCCTCGTCCGAGTCATCCACCTCGATCACCTGGGGACGGACAGAGGCGCTGCGTGGGCGCGGGAGGCTCGGAGGGGCGGCTGCAGCGGGGAGCCAGGAGAGCAGGGCTGCGTGGGCTGGGGCGCAGCCTGGGTTTTCTGCGCACGAGGGGTGAGGCCCCAGCCGCGACGCCAGGAGTGGCAGAGGGCGGGTGGGTGGGGTCCCAGACGCCCCGTCTCGGGCAGGGGCGGGCCCGCTTCATTCCACGCTCTGCCTCCCGCTGTCACCGACGGCTCGGCCGCAGGAAGCGCACCCCACGAAGCCGCCACAGACCCGCCCCTCACCTCCGAGTAAGTCCCGGCGCTGGCGTCTCGGGGGGGCTGCTGTCTCAAGGGCTTGAAGGCTGCCACAGAAGACGCACATGGTGAGTCCCTGTGGAGACGCTGAGGCGCCGCCTCCTGCAGCCCAGGGCTCCCAAAGCCCCCCCGCAAGACGCACTCGCCTGCCCTGCTGGGGCGCGGCCAGCAGACAAGCTGCGCAAGCGCCACGGACACTGAGGGAGCGCTGAGGGGACCCCGGCGCAGGGCTGCGTGGGCAGGGGAGGTGCCCCTGCTGCCCAAAGCTACTGGCGGCGCCGGTGCCCCCCACACTGGTGCTCTCTCGCCATCACCGCCACGGAGAGCAGCTGCAGAGACCACAGCGCCCCGGCCCCGGCGGTCAGTTCGGGCGGCCCTGCGCGCCCACCCTCGCCCTGGCCGCAGCCCGCAGCCTCCGCGGTCAGCAGGGCTGTCCTCTGGGGCGGAGGTGCTGTTTGTGCTGTCTCCGAAAACGTCACCGTGAGGCTCGGTGGCGGCCCCCGCTGTCGAGAGCCCCAGCCTGGCAGCCAGCGCCTCGCCTCGGGGGAGCGCCCCAGGACGCGGCTGCGGCTCGGCTCGCTGGGCTGGGCCAACGGGGCGAGCAACCCGGGCAGACCCCGCAGCCGCGCAAGCAGCTTCTAGGCAGGTCCGGAGTTCGAGGCCAACTTCAGACCAGGCCATACGTGCCCGGCCCGCTCGCGCCCCACCCCGCCGCCCGCCGAGTGCCGCCGCCTCTCAGCGCAGCCCTGAGGAGACGGCGACGGCCTCAGAGACGCCAGAAGACGACCCCAGGGCGCGCTCGCTCCAGCCCCGGGACGGACGCCTCTCCACGGCGCCCTGTGGCCCCAGCCCCGACTCCGGGGCGGCAGCTGCGGCCGCACTCACCATCTAGAATGGACGTGTTCCTGGGCCCCGACGGGGCGGCCCTCGAGCCCCTGCCACGCATGGACATCTCCAGACCGGGGCCTGCGTGAGGGGCGGGTCAGCGTGGTCGTGGCAGCAGACGGTCCGCAGCCAGCCGGAGCCTGCACAGGCCACGGCGGCGCGGGCGCCAGCGGTCAGACGTGGGGACGCGAGCGCAACAGCCAGGGGACGCGGCTCCTGGCCGGAGGTTTCAGCTGCGGCTCTGTCCCTCCCACATGAGCCCGTGGACCCAGCGACGCCCAGGCCCGGCGGGCCGAGTGCCGGGCTCAGGCTGCCCCGACCTGTCCGGGACGAGTGTCAGGAACCCGCCCAGGAGCACGGGCGCCGTGTCTGGGGAGGGCGACAGACGGCCACTCTCGGGACCCGGCGCCTCTGGCTGCTGTCCCGGCCGGCGCCGGCCATCTTCCCGCCAGCCCACGCCTCACGCTGCCCAGCGCGCGGGGCAGGCATGACGCCGAGTGCACGGCGCGGCCCGAGCAGCAGCGGCGCCCCCTGGGAGGCCCTGGAGGGCCCCGGCCCCGGCCCCGCGCGGTCAGTCAGCGGCAGGGGCCCCGCCGGCGTGTCTGAGGGCGGAGAGGGCGATGCTGACCCCTTCCTCGCTGGGACGCGCCCCTGGACGAGGCGGCCTGTGCCCGTCCTCGTCGCCCGCGGCCCCGGCCCCGGCCCCAGCCCGCGGGGGCCGCGCTGTCGTCGGAGTCCTCGGCCGCCTGCTCCGCCAGCTCCATGCTCAGGAGGTCGTCGGCGCTGAAGGCGGCGTCCTCCGCCTGGGACCGCAGGGCGCGGGCCCTGGTCATGGCCTGCGGCAAGGGACAGGTGGGCAGAGCCGGCCCGCGCGAGGGCCGCCCCCAGACGCCGGGGGCCCGAGCCGGGCTCACCTCTCGGACCTCGGCGTCCTCCTCGTCGGCGTTCCCCCGCCTGCTCTCCCGGAAGCGCCGGACCTGATGGCGAGACCGGGCGGCCGTGGTCACTGCCCGTGAAGGCCCGCGGCCCCGAGGCCGCCCACGTGCACGGTCACCACCCCCAGGGCCCTCCCGCTGACCGGCCCAGACGCCCCAGCTGGCGTCCCCGACTGGGCACCCGCGGCCGCCGCCCCGCCCCTCCCGGTGGCCACGCCCGCACTGCTGCGTCTCGCCGGCCGAGGGCGGCGCCAGCTCCGTCCCGCGGCAGGAGCGGGGCTGGGGGACGGTCCTGGGGCCCAGATTGACGGGTTGGCTCCGTCTCCCGCCAGGCTGCTGCCGAGGGGCCTCTGGCCGCCCGCTCAGGGCCAGCTGACTGCAGCCGCAGTCCCTGGACGAGGCACCGGCCCCCGGGCGCCTTTCGCTCTCCACGGCGGGTGCGTGAGCAGGTTCTGTGCCCACCGGCCCGCGCGGCGCTTCACCCCCGGCCCCGGCGTCGGCCCGGGTCTGTATCGGCGCAGGCTCCTCCCGCGCTGCCTCTAGGAGGCCGAGGTCGTGCCCGCGTCTAGGAGAGCTGTGCTGGACGGCGGAGCAGCCGGCCCCGAGGGCAGGCTGGGCCTGTGCCCGACAGATGGTGGAGGCGGGAGGGGCCTCCATGGCTGGAATAACGCCGTCTGTTCTACCCGGAGGGGACTTGGGAAACAAACGGCCCCGTGACACGACCCCTGCTGGCAGCCGCCGGGGGTCTAGAGCTCTCCCGGCCCAGCCCGGTCCTCTGGGACTCTTCCCACGGAACACTTGAGACATCCCTGTGCGTCCTGCAGAAGAGCTGCCGGGCACGCTCCGGCCTGCCGACGCTCCAGCTCTCCCTGAGGGCGGCGGGGACGCGTCGCCCACACGAGCCTCAGCCCGGCGCCCCCAGCCGGCTCTGGGCAGAGGCAGGGCGAGCCTGCCCGGCGCCGCCCTGGTAACTCAGGCGTCCGCGTCTCAGTGACGCGAGGCCACGCGCCCTCACGGCCTCCGTCCCCCCGGCAGAAACACGCCGAGCTCTGCGCACCCCTGCAGGGCCTCGCTGAGCGGAGCACGAGCCTCTCTGGCGGCGTGCAGCTACTTCCTCCACACCCACGACCTCTAACTTTGTCTCCTGACAACCTGACAAACATTTAAACGGTACAGGCAGCCACAGCTAAAACGCTTCCCTCTGCTTCTCCCACCGCAGCTTCCGGATGAAATTCAAACTCAGTCAAAGCTCGCCAGACCCGCTGCTCCCAGAACTTCCCGCCCACAGCGGCCACTGAGATCTGCCCGGACCCCGGGGAGTCGCTGCGTGTGGGAAGCGCCCAAGGCACCCCTCACGTGCAGACCGTTCTGGTGCCTCTGGACCTGCTAGCTCAGCCTCGCTCACGTCTCCGTGTCGCGGGGAGACGCCAGAAGAGCAGAGGGGACGGCGTCTTGCCAGAGCGGCCCGCGGCCGACTCACCTCCTCGTCGATCCTGTCTTCCAGGGCGTCGATGTGGCGCTCCTTGAGGAACCGCTGCGTCTTCTCCAGCTGGTACTTCACCAGCTCCTCTATGGCGTCCTTCTCCTCCTTGTCCACGAACTCCTGGACGGCCTCCCCCATGCCCCTCTCGGTCAGGAGCGAGAGCTGCACGTTCTGTGGGAGGGAGACGGTGAGGCAGAGTGCGCGGGGCTGTGGCCGGTGGCTGGGAAAGACCAGGCCAGGCCGCACGGCGGCAAAGCCCAGCCGACCCCGCAGCCGGGGAGGCAGACGCAGCTCCAGCGCCAGGGAGGGTGGGGGTGGGACGGGCACGGGGCCTCGCAGGGCCCCCGAGCACCATGTGAGGACGACCCGGGGACAGCGGGGCGAGGCCCCAGCAGCCGACCGTGAGGCCGGAGGTGACTGGGGCTCTCTGGGCGGGCAGTGCAGCCGTAGGAGCCCTAGGCGGAGGGGCAGAGAGGCGACCGAGGAAAAGCAGCCGCCCAGCACTGCCGCTGGGGATGGCAGAGGGGCCAGGAGCCATGCGGGGCCTCTGAGCCGGACACGCCCAGGATGCAGCATCCGGGGGACGGGCCCTGCCGACCTCATCCCGCCCCGTGTCACTGCAGGCCCCCCGGAGCGCGGACACTGGCCGCACAGGTAGCCCTGGTCTATGGGGTCCCCTCAGCAGCTGCAGGAAGGACCCGGCAGGACTCCAGGGGCAGGCCTGGTGCCCGGGACGAAGGGCGGGGGCCAGGGACGGCGGTGCCACCTGACCACAGCCCTGACGCGGCCACGGCGCACTCCCGTGGCCAGGCCCCAGGACGGGCATGGGCGGGTCCCCCCAGGGAGCACTCGGCCGTCTGCAGACCCCCGCGCCTGCGCCGGCCCGTCCGTCACCTTCTCCGCGGTCTGGAAATACTGCTTGACGAGGTCCTCCACCCGCAGCGTCGACCCTTCCGGAGGCCTGGTGAGGAGCTTCCCCAGGTCAACCTCCTCTTCTGGAAGAGACGCCGAGAGAGCTCTGCCTGAGGCAAGCAGCCCCGCGGCCGCCCAGCCCGCAGCCGCTCCTCTCCCCGCCGGCCCCGACCGCAGCGTCACGGCCAAGCCCAGGGGTCCGCGGCCTGCGCTGAGACACAGCAGCGACCGCGCAGGGTGCAGCTTCCGGCGGCAAAGCCCAAACGGCTGCAGCCACGCGTCCCCACGAGCGAGTCGTCAGGGCAACACGTCTGCCGGTCGCTGTGCGCGGGCCGACATGTGCAGACGGAGGCGTTTCTGAGCGGCGCACAGCGGCAGGCTTACCTGTCTTCTCCTTCTGCTCTCTGCGCCTGAAGAAGTGGATGATGTCCTTGGGGTTAGCGACCCGGTCCACGAATCTCTGGCTGAAGCGAAGGACGCTGAAGGGCTCGAAGCCCCCGCTGTAGTCCACCTGCAAGGGCACGGCCTGAGGCGCCGCCCGGCCACGGGCTCCTCCCCGACGGCCGGCCACGCGTAACCGGGGTCAGAGCTGCGGGCTTCGGCGCGTCTGCGCCACACTCTGGGCAGCAGCCTGAGGTGCGGCAGCCACGCCGGCAGGGCCACGGCTGCAGGCCAGCCGCCTCCACAGGCGCGTCGAGGCCTGCTTCACATCCAACAGGGAGGACACGCTCCCCCGTCCACACGGCAGAGCCGGGGCTGGCCTCAGGGAGACGGCGTCCACCAGGCAGGGCCGTGGGAGCCCCGGCCGGGGCACACTGAGCTCCAGCAGGCCCCGGGGGTGCTCTGTGCACCCCGCACTGGTGCCCACTCCCCAGCGCCCCCCAGGGCCCACCGCGCCCTCGTGGGACGGGCCACGCTGGCCGCAGCCTGTCAGGTGGGTGGGGCGAGAAACGTGGGCTCCCCCGGCCCAGGCGTCACGTGCGCCCCAGAGCAAGCGCGTCTGGGACCCCGCGCCCTCACCCAGCACAATGCCGGAAGCAGAAAACGCTCCCCGCTGCTGTGTCCCCCACCGCCTCAGGCCGCTCCACTTTCTCACGGAAAAGGGCAAGCCTGTCAGAGAGGGCCGCGGGCCCGTGGACACCGCGCCGGGGAGGGCCGCTTTGCCGAGGGGCAGGTTCCTGTGGAGAAGCAGCTGCGGTCGGGGCGCCGGCCGGCCAGCTTCCCGGGGACCGCCGAGGCTCGGGCCTCTCACCACATCCGAGGCTGGGCCCTGCCAGCGGTCAGCACACACCGGCCGGAGGGAGGCCGGCAGGCGCCAGGACAGGCCGCGGGAGGGCGAAGGGACAAAGGCAGGGCGACCATTGAGGGGCGGGGGCCCCGTGAGAGCTGGCGGGGGCAGGCTGGGGGAGCGGAGGGGCTGCCCGGGGCCGGCTGCCCGAGGCCACGCCCCACAGGAGCTCACTGTCCTCCACACGCCTGTCCCGGCGTCTCAAACACCCCACCGTGGGGGCCCAGCTGAATGCGATTCAGGGGGTCTGGGGCTGCGTTTCCCAGAAGCCCCAGGGGGCCAGCGGTGCTGGCCGAGGCCCACACGCCCCGAGCACCAGTCTTTCGGGGACCCAGACTCCTCGGGCGGCCTCCCTCGGGCGGCCAGGCGGCCACGTGCAGGCTGGCGGGGCTGACCCAGAGCGGGCACATGCCACGGGGCCACGGCACCGGCAGGGCCGCCCACAACAGCAGAAAGTGCCGTCCCCGAGGGGACGCGTGGGCGTGGAGCGGGAGCGGGAGGGCGCGAGGGGCTGGGGAGGGAGGCCGGGGAGAGGCCCGTCACGTCTGCTCTCACGGCGGGAGAGAGACACGGCGCAGGAGACCCGCTGTCCCACGCACTCCGACAGCCGCACGCGTCCCCACACGTCGCCCCGCCCCGCCCCGTGCCAGGGGCTCTTCTGGGCTCCCCAGACGCGTCCGCGGAGGACACTGCGGCCCTCGCGAGGACAAGACCCAGCCCAGCCCCGCAGAGGCGAGGGGCCACGCGGCCGCGGGGGGCACGGGGAGGAGTGGGGGAGCCGGGGCGCGGTGAGCACGTCGGGGCTCTCAGCCACCTCCCCGGCGCCGCGCCAGGAACAAACGCCCGAGGTCTGAGACTCCGCCCGCGGCCGCGCCCCACCCACGGGCCGGCCTGGCGCAGGGCCCGGGCCCACAGGACCACTCACCCGCAGGCGGACGAGCGGCTTCTCCGGCCGCAGCGGGCTGCCCAGACGCTCCCGCTCGGCGCTCTCCAGCAAGGCCTCGACCTCAGGAGGAAAACACGCAGGTCAGACGCAGACCACTGTCTGCGGCCGTCCCTCGGCGCGCCGGCAGCGGAGGCCCCCCACGGGGTCACGCGTCCGTCGGTGCCCGTGCCCCGTGCCCTCCTCCCCGCAGAGTCCTGCCCACACCGCCCGGCCCCGGCCCCGGCCCCGGAGGCCACCTGCTGCCCAGCGGCCAGAGGGCGCCCAGCCATGCCGCGGAACGCCGCCTGTCTCAGCCCGTGGGCGGCTCGGGGCTCCCGCGGGGCAGGAGCCAGCTGCGGGGCGGGGCAGACGCCTGGAGAGCCCGCTGCGGTCGCTTCCAGGGCAAGGGGTGCGGATCATCAGAGGCCACCGCGCGGCCCCCTTGCCACAGAGGCCATGGCCGAGTCCGGCGGCAGAGCGCACCCTGGCCCTGGGGCGGCGGGAGGGGGCACTGCCGAGACAAGGGCCCGGCGCCCCCGCGCTCAGCCCCGCACATGGCACGCGGCCCCCGTGGCCCGGCTCCCAGAAGCGTTACCTTCTCGCAGCAGAAGCTCTGAACGGCGAGGGAGACCTTAGGGTCGTCGGGGCTGAAGATGTCAGGGTGCTCCGCCAGAACCACGTCCTCCATGAAGAAGGGCCGTGCGGTGCCCAGCGGGAGCTTCTGCAGGTGCATCTTCCGGCCCTTCACGCGCAGCAGGCCCACGTGCCTGGGGCACACGCAGGCCCGAGTTACACGTCTCACGTGCTATGAAGCCACGCCCCCAAGAGCCATTTTTTCAATTTGACCTTAAGGCTCTATCACAGGGAGAAAAACTCCGGCGCTCTTGCGCCCAGACTCAACGCCGATCGCCTCCCCCTCCTGTCTGAACACACAACCCAGCGGGGGGACCGGGCGGGAGCCTGGGGGAGTGGGTCAGGACAGCGGGGCACGGGCACCTTCACACGTGTGCACACACGCACACACACACGCACACACACGCACGGAAGTCAGCAGCTGAACCACAGAGAGCAGCAGTCGCACAGCCCGCTCCGAAGCCTCGCAGCAGCGTCACAACCAGCACTCGAGCCTCCGAAGTAAACTGACGACACAAACCGCGTCCACCCCGCGTGTCCCGGAGCCCAGCTGCGCAGCCCAGGCCCGGGAGGGCACAGCCTCGGCTCGGCCTGACGCAGGCAGTGGGAGCCGCAGCCGTTCACGCGCCCCGTGGCAGCGCGATGGTCCACGCCGCGGCTGCTCTGCTTTCAAAAGCAGCTTAAAATCCGGGGAGACGGACGACGCGATCAACGGGCTTTCCCGTTTGGCTGAAGGCCGCGGGGCGGCTGCGGGCGCCACTCACTTCTGCGCGGCCTCCCCCGGGGACAGGGACGTGACCACCGAGCTCCCGGGCTGCGACACGTAGAAGAGCTGCTGTTCGTTCCTGGTGGGCGCGATCCTGCACTCGTGCTCGTGGCCCCAGACCACCAGGTCCAGGAAGTCGTCCAGGAACTGCTCCGGGATGTAGTTGGTGCTGCTGTGTTTGCTCCTGCCCCCGAGTTAGAGGGTAAAACACATACATGCCCAGAAACACAGAAAAACTTCACACTAACAGACCTTTCTCACCTCCGTTCATAAGGAGAGAATCTCGGGGCCTCCCGGGGGCGCAGGGGTCAGTCTCAGCCTGTGGAGCTGTCGCAGCCCCTGCAGCACGAGTTCGATCCCCGGCCGGGGAGCTTCCCCCAGGGCGCAGCAGACCCCTCCTGTCTACCCGCTGCCCCCTCAGCAGGGGAGACTATTCTGCTCCCCACTCTGTCTATGGGGACTCCTCTCACCCCCTACACGCCCGGCTCAAGTTCCCAGTGCCCACGTGGAAGGTGTCATGCCTGGGGAGCCCCGCACAGGCGCCCCAGCTGTCTGCCCGCGCTGACAAGCTCAGAGGGCAAGAACAGTAACGGAAACAGCGAGAGGGACAGACTGGGGGACCTCAGCACCGGACCCGAGGCTGTCCGGAGGCTTTTACCTGTTCTGGTGAATCACAAACAAGTTAAACCAGCAGCTCTCGTCTTCCCGGGGCCTCAGCATCGTCACTTTCTTATTGACGAACATCCGGTAGAGCCTCTCGTCCGGGATGGACCCTGAAGCGACACGTGTTACTTTAAACCGTTTTCTTATTTTTGCTTCAAAAACGAGACTGTCCCAAGCCAGCGCTTCTCTGGGTGCTGCACGTTCTCGGGAAAGCACCCCGAAGGGCCAGTCCCAGTTGGAGGCGCGTCGCCGGGGTGGGGCGGGGGAGCCCCGCGTTCAGTGACGGACTGCGGGCGGCGGGAGGAGCATCTGCGCCCCCACATTTAAACCCCGCCGTCGCTCCTGACAAGGCTGGTTTACCTATTTATTTCCTCTTTATACATGTAGTTTTCATCTGAAATATAGATCAAGAAATACAAAGACTAATAAAAAGAGTAACTGAATATACTAAAACTGATATTTTTACGTTGTTTTCAGAGAAGCTTTTTTAATGGCAATGACAATGACTAACGGTTTCTAAACGGCTCTCTGTGCACGCAGAGGATGACCTGGCGCGGTGCCGGGGACCACGGCAAACGAACGAGCCCAGACGCGACCGACCGGCGCGAGACGAGGGTGCGGACGGGGTCGGGGGGGAGAGGTCAGGACCCCGGAAGCCAAGTCTGCGCCACAGCGGGCTCCGGGGCGGGCGGGGCGAGGCGGGGCCGGCGGTGGAGACGCGGTGTCCAGGCCCGGCGTGTCCGGGGTGAGGCTGCCCGCCGGGGTGTGGCGCCCCGAACACTGGCCCGCCGTGAAGGCAGGCGGGCGGCGGCGCCAACGGGCTCGGCGGGGGGCCGAGATGGGGGGGCACCCGGGCGCAGGACCCTCAGCCTGGAGGGAGAGGGCGAAGGTGCCGAGGAGGCCAGCGCTCCCTGCGGCGTGGCCACGGACAGCCTCCGCCGCTGCCCCCAGCACACCCTGCGCTGTGCCCACACGCCACGGACAGACGGGACGAGCGCTGCAGAGGCGAGTGCGGGAACGAAGTAAGGTCCCCCGAGGCCCCTTGGTGGAGACGCCGCCACCCCAGCCGAGGTTGGCCTGGGGGGTAGACGGGCACAGGAGGATGCTCCGAGGTGGCCCGGGCGCCGCCCCCAGCCAGAGCAGCAGACAGGCCGCGGGGCTGCTGCGGGCGGCGAGGCGCCGGGCAGCCGGGGAGGGCGTCGGTCTCCTGGTGGCCCCATGAAGCCCAGGAAAAGGGCCCACTGGCTTTGCCACCTCACTCAGCCCCGCACTGACGGGACGTCATGTGACTCCAGGCACCTGGACTGGGTGCGTCTGCCCCACCGGCCAAGCCGAGGCCGAAACGCCAGCACGCAGTTTCCCAGCTGCTCTGGAGTTCCAACCCCGGGGGTCCCGCCTATGCGTCTAATAGAAAACGAACAAGCCCACGCTAAAGGAAGACCGGCCACACCACCAGCCACACAAGCACATCAGGACGCCCCGTGCAGCAGCGCGCTGAGGACGCCGTGCCCAACCGCTCTGAGGCGCCGCAGGGGCCTGGAGCCACCTCGCCTTTCTCCCAGCTGCAGCGCAGTCTCAGACCCGCTCCCAGCGCTTGCGGGCCTCATCTCTGCTCAGAGGCAAACGAAACCACCTCACCCAGGCCGTAGAGCGCGATCTTCGTGCTCCCTTTCTGCAGCAAAACCGGGCTGATGTCGATCTTCTCCACGGACTGCGCGCGGCCAAAGTGGTTCAGGAGCCCGGCGCAGCTCAGCACGTCCAGGGCACAGAGCGCGTCCGCCTGCCGAGGCACCGCAGGAGGTCAGTGTGGGCGCCCGCCCTCCCCAGACGAGACCATGGCGGCGAGACCACGACCTTCCTTTCCCTCAGAGGCGACCTCCTGCGACCACTCGGCGCGCAGCAGACTCGCACCAAAACGCCCCACGCCTCGACCACAGGACAGAGCCTGGCCCCCGGCGGAGGCGCAGACCTCTCAGGGGCAGGACAGACGGTGTTGGGCAAACAGACACCGGCTCGGGGCCTTCCTCTCCACCACAGCGGGCAGGAAGCCGGCCTGAGAACTCAGACCCGCCTGTTCAGGAGACGGCCGCTCCTGACGGCCAGGCCGGGCGCAGAGGCACAGCTGCACGAGGCCGTCCAGCACCCCGCCAGCGCTAGCCCCGCGTGGACAAAATAAAAGCACACCCGCGCACCGCTGCTACGCCAGACAGAAAAACTGGCTTAAAAAGCAGCATAAAGCTTTGGGAAGGTTGGAGGGCCGGCCCGGCGTGGCCTGGCCAGCAGACCGCCGGCCACGGGAGGGACGCAGCCCACAGCCACACCGCGCTTCCGAGCCGCACCAGCCTGCCTAGAGTTACCCCGGTGGGGTCGTCGTGGTTGCCGTGGATGCTGAAGACTGGGATGGAGATGTTGAGGTTGCCGTCCTGGTAGTTCACCCATGGAAACCTTCAAGTAAAACAAAGGGCTCAGTAGCGAGTCTAAGCAGCAGGGGCTGCCCACGCCAGGCTCCCCAGGGACGCAGAGGAGCGCCGGCCGCCTGTTCACCACACCCAAGGCCGTGGGCGCGGCCTCCTGATGGGGGGGGCCGGGGCCGCCTCTGCTGCGGGGCGCCCACCTTGGAGTCTGAAAGCCCCCCAGCCCCGCTGCTGCAGGCGCGGGCACCTGGCGTTCTCCTGAGGCCACCGCGCCGGACATTTCCACGGTCTGTGGAAACACCTCGTACCAGGTGAGAGAGTCACTTTCCCGACGCAAAGGCAGGCACAGCGGGTTTCTGCGCCCCCTTTCGCGCGTCATCTCAGCGCAGGCAGCGCAGCCGCGGCACTCGGGCTCCCAGCAGACCCCAGCTGGCGTCGGTGGGGGGCCGACCTGCCCTCCAGGAAGGCTGTGCCGGCCCGCAGGTCCCCGGAGCGCATGCGAGGCCCCACGCACCACCGCCGGGCGTCTGTGGCCGCCGAGCCAACAGCGCGGCCCCAGCTGCCAGTCAGAGCTGTCCAGGAGCCTGAGAAACACCACACCCACCTCGGCTGGCCCAGGCGGCCACGCGGGCTGAGGAAGCGTGTGCGGAAAGCTTCGCTTTTCCTCTCTCGGAAGCAAGGTGAAACACCTTTTAACGTCTGCCTGACTTTATTTCACTTTTGGTGAACGATGTCCACGTTCCCAGCCTGTTTCTGATTCGCGTGGAGTCGTGTCCTTGCCGTAGAACGACGCCTCGTTTACTGGGGCAGCGAGGGCCTCGCCGGCGACGGACTGTAGACTCCTCCTGGCCGCGACCCAGCCTGGGCTTTACTCAGGATGTCTCCGCAACGCAGAAATTCACTCACACACGCCCTTTCCCGATGTCTGGGTTTGGGTGTACTCAGAGAAGCCTTTTCTGCGTGTAGATTTCTTCTGAAGTGTCTGCTTCTTCCAGGGCTTTCTCTGAGTAACCTGTTCTTCCCCCGTAGCTGTGACTCATAAACTTTTGCAAATACTAAATTCCTACGTGTCTCTGAGGCCATTTCCGGAGTCTCCTCCCCATTTCGCTTTTCTGCCACATCACACCCTTTCGGCTTGCGCGGCGCCGTCACAGTCCCTCCTCACTGGGACGTGGCTGGCGCAGAAGCCGGTAACGCCGCGCTGAGTCCCGTCGATCTCACACGCCAGCTCGGTCACACCTGCTGGCGGCACCTGCATTCTGGCGCGTGACTCGGGTCCCTGCTGTGCTGAGACCTGACTGTAAGGTCTTCCGAGAACACCGTCGTGAGTCTCAGGGATAGAGCGTGACACCGGCGCGGCCATCACTGTGCTGTAGGAGGCTCCTGGCCCTGCCCCACCTCACAGCTGGCGATCTGCACCCTTGACCCCATGCCCCTCCCAGCCCAGCCCGCTAACCCCGCCGCCCCACCGCGGAGCGGCTTCTGCGGACCCTCGCGGCAGTCACCCCACTCCTGTGCTCTCCCCAACACACTGCGCTCGGCACAAGCCCCAGCGTGCCCAGGCTGCTGCGAACGCAAGCCCCTGCGGTGTGAGGCGCCCCCTCTCTCAGCCGCCACCAGCAGGCCCTGGCTGGAGCAATGCCTGGGGGAGCGGGGGCGCACGAGGTCTCCGCGTGAACCCCACAAACACGCCTGCGGGAGCCGCCGGGTCACAGGGTAGTCTGCTCCTCAGCTTTGGGAAGGGTCTCACCCCGATTTGCAAGCGGCTGCTCGGCTCTGCCCTCCCAGCGAAGGCTCCGCCCCTTCTCTCCACGGGCGGCGGCTCCCCATGTGCTGAGCCGTCTCCGGCCAGCAGGCGCTGACCGCTTCCCCTGGGCCCGCCGGCCAATGCGTGTCTTGCTGGAAGAACATCTTTTTAGCTTGTTTGTTTTTAAATTAAGTAGCTTATGTGCTACTGACTTATGTGTATTTTTTCACGTTTCGAGTATGGACCCCTCAGCAGATGTGCCGTGCAAACATCTCCCCCCACAGGCTGTCTCTTCACTCTGGTGGTTTTCTCTGCTGTGCAGAAACTGTTGCTGCTGTAGCTTTTCCTTCACCGTTTTCCAATTCTGCCCCACAGACAGACAGGCGGCAGCCCGCCGTCCGCAGACCAGCAGCTTCACGCCTGCCTTCCAGACTTGGGCGCCTTCTCCTTCCCTTGCCAACCGCTCTGACGAGGACCCGGGGCTGTGCCGGGGGGGTGGCCCCGCCTTGATCCTGAGCTTAGAGGGGAGCCTTCAGCATCTCACCACTGAGCATCAGCGAGCCCGGGCTCGTCACTTCGGGTCTCGAGCACCTGTCTTCATTTCCTCAACACCCAACTTGCTGAGAACTTATTTTTCATGAAAGGACACTGAGCTTTGCCAAATACCTTTTCTGCTTCTGTAGCAATGCAACTGTCACTCTTCAGTTTGTTAATGTGGCACGCTGTGTTTCAGTGTCCAGCTGAGCTAGTCACTCCTCAGCTGTCTTCTTTTTCAGAGTTTATCTCTCTTTCATTAATTTTGCCTGTTTCTCTATATGAATTAATGAATAGGGGAAATGACCCAGAATGCAACTTAATGACATTCTAGGTGGACAGTGTAATCAATCCCCAAGTACAAAACTTTAAGAAAATGATGTATTTCGTGAAATCAAAATCAAACATTTCTAGCAACAAAAGACCCAATAAACAAAGTCCAAAGCAAGTCACCAACTGGAAAAAAATGCCTAGCCAAGGCTGAGTATGCAAATCTGTAAGTCACTTCGGCAGATTCCACAGAAAAAGACAAAAATCCCAACTTTGACAACAGGCAAACGCTAGGAATGGACGAGGACACCGAAATGCACAATAAAAGTTATAGGAACACTCCAGGGCCATCATGAGGGAAACACGAGGGACACAGCGCCGTGCAGAAAATCAACACCCCCCGTTACTGAGCAGCGCTCCTGGGAGGAGAAATTGCAGGCCGTCAACACATTCACGCGTCTCCGCAGCACACACCGAGGCGAGCACGTTACCGCGAGCACGACGTATACTTACTTACTGAACCCAAAGTTGACTGACTGGTCGCTGAGGATTTCAAACTGAACGGGGCGGTCACCCATGCAGTATTTTCGCAGCAACTCAAGACAGTTGTGCAATGTTTTCCTGGAGGGCTTGTTTTCATGGAAAAGATCGCCGCCCAACAAAATGAAGTCCACCTCACAACAGGAAACAATGTGGGAATGAATGAGTAGGCTTTACAGGCAAAACTCCCAATCCACACATGAAGGAGAGTAAACTCCCACAAAACACAGTTTTTAGACCACACATTACTCTACATTTTACTCATTCAAAGCGTCTTCCCCTCTGGTGACTAGCCTGATCAAGCTAAGCTCCTCCGCCACTGCAAATTACCACACCAAGCCCGACTCACGCTACCCAAGAGACCACCTTTCTGTCTTTAATTATTCAAATCAGGGCCCCTCTGGTAGTGCAGGGGTTAAAGACGCAGCGCTATCAACCTAAAGACAGTCTCTGCAGCACGAGTTCGATCCCCGGCCAGGAAGCTAACCCCACAGGGCGCAGCAGACCTCTCCTATCTCCCTGCTGCTCCCCTTAGCAATGTACTTCAGTGGATCCACCCATTCTGCTCCCCACTGTGTCTCTGGTGAATCCTCCCACCTTCCCACCCCCCCACATACCTCCGGCCTGCACCCCAGCTCTTGTATGCATAAAATAAATAAATCTTTTCTTAAAAGTCTGCTTTGGGTTTCTAGAATGTCGATACTAAAGCAAACAATGTGAGCACACAGGTGCGTAAAAGAAACCTCTGCCTTTAGGAGGTAAAAGATTCCACTGGGTGCGGAAACAGCAGAAGCCGCAAAAATGTAAACCAAACTCACTTCATTTTCCTGGGCAAGTCTTAAGATTTCATCAAAGGTTACAAACGTATCGTTTCCTCTGACTGCATCTTTCTCCATAAATCCCAGATGAATATCCGTTGCAATTAAGATTTTAAAAGTGTTTTCATCATCACTGTATTGAAAAAAGAAATTTCAATATAAACACAAAAATGTTCAAGCCCTAAATTTACAAATAAAAAGCAGCAGTTAAGTAAAATCAATTTTCTAGCTTTAAATTAGGTCTGAAAATGTGAAGTATCAAGAAATTTTCAACATCGCAGTTTTCCTGCCATAAATTCAATACAGAACAAAGACATAAATTGCTTAAAGATTCTCTGGTTGCTTCCAAAATTTAGAACCTTGTTACAGCCAGCATAAACTCACATAACCTGGACCTGAAAGCTTGTTTTCCTTTTCTATTCCATAATAAAGAGCCAACATTTAACAACTGTATCTAAACCTGCTATTTATCTATTTTGTACTTTTCCAGGAAAGCTAAAGCTAACTGGGTAGTTTTCAAAAGCCCTATTTTATAACTAGATTCTACCCTGATACGCTAGAGACTTAATTCAGTGCCCCACATTGGGAGACATGTCTGAGACTCTGCCTTAGGTTAGCTTTTCATTAACAAGTTTGGCTAAGTAACAAAACTAAGTTATAAAGGCATTTAAATTCAGTAGTGTGCAGAGGTTACTTTCAAGCTTCACTTGAAATAGTCAGTTCTGGGCCTCCCTGGTGGCGCAACGGGTTAAGCGCTGTGCTATGGAGCTATCGGCAGCTGTGGGCCGAGTTGGATGCCGGGGAGCTTCCCACAGGACGCAGCAGACCTCTCCTGTCTCCCTGCTGCTCCCCTCGGCAGTGGACTTCAGTAGATCCACCTGTTCTGCTCCCCACTCTGTCTCTGGGGAATTCTCTCACGCCCCACACTTCTGGCCTACACCCCAGTTCATCTATGCACAAACAAATCTTTAAAAACAAGAGACAAAGTCGGTTCCTACACGTACAGAGGTAGTACGTAAAAAGCTATGGATTAGTAACTCTAAAAAATGAGAAGACCAAATAGTGTTCAGGACTAAAACTCAGGCTATTTTCACTAAACTGTAGAAAAAGGCCTTTACGTATCTCTCAACAACTCAACTCTTTACACACGATTTTTAGTTTCACTTCTATTTGAAAACTTCAAAAATGCTCCGTGCACACTGACTGCTACACGCACAGGAAGCCCGAGGGCCCCGGCCGCCGCCCAGGCTCCTTTCACAGCCGTTTACCAAGTGTCATCTCGTGCACACTCACTCGCACATGAAGGTGAGCCTGGAAAGGACTCAGTCTGCTACAGGCAGGAAGAAGCTGAGGTGAGGTTTGAACAACTGCTAACTTGCCCAAGACCACACAGCTTACCAGGGAGAAAGACACCGAGTGTAAGCTATTTATGCCTAAGTTTCTCTAGTTCCTTTTTCATTTTCTTTTCTTTTTTTTTTTTAATATATATTTATTTATACATACAAGCTGGGGTACAGGCCAGAGGCGTGGGGCGGCAAGAGGGTTCACCAGAGACAGAGCGGGGAGCAGAACAGGCAGATCAGAAACACACTGCTGAGGGGAGCAGCGGGCGAGGCAGGAGAGGTCTGCCGCACCATGTGGGATTCTCCCTGGTGGGGCGTTGAACTCACATCGCTGCTGCCGACAGCTCCACAGTGCAGCGCTCAACCGCTGCGCCACCAGGGAGGCCCCCTTTTTCATTTTCCTCACATTTATTTCCAGTTTATTCGATAGTAGAACAATTGATTCTGCAAATATCTGTTTAAATAAACTTGTTGTCTATTATGAAGACTTCACATGAAAGTTCAAGAACATCTACAGCTTCAATCGTTTAAGACAAAACCTAAGAACATAAATTTATGCAGGACAGCAATATACCAAATGACTGCAACCATTTATCACTGCCCATCACCGTCCAGCTAATAAGCCTAGAACATGAATTTTTAACCGTTCCAAGTATCTTTCTCAAAGACTAACACCTGTTCTAAGCCTGACTCTTCATTTGCTGCTGGTGTGTGCATGTTTCCTTGGACGGGGACTAGCACCGAGGGCTTTAAAAACGCAAAGTAACAGAGAAGACCCGGGCCAGGTGCTCACAGCGCGTCTGCGGGACCCATGCCTGCGGCGGCGCAGCTCCTCGGGCCGGTTTCCGCTCAAGCACCGGGGTCCTGCGCTCAGCTCTGTCAGAAGAGTCACTCGCCTCCAAGTTCTGAAAACAAAAGTGTTTTGCTATAAACACATTTTAAAAAGCAGCCCGGGAGCGTCACCTAAGCACCTGCTGACTGGGGCGCTGGGAGGGGAGGGGGGCGAGCCTGCGCGGGCCGGGGGTTCGCCGTCGCGACGGCCAAGCCGACCCTCCAGTGGCCCGCCCGGCGGGGACGAGCCGCGGCGAGCGGGGCAGCTCCGGGGGCGCGGAGGGGCGCGGGCGGCGGCCCCGCGGGGTCGGGAAGAGCCGGCCACTGAGGCCGGAGCGCGCGAGCGGGGCGCGGGGCGCGGCCGGCGGGCCCCGAGCGCCGGGGCGAGGAAACGCGACGCCTGGACCACCCTCCTCGGACCGCCGGCGCCCCCAGCGGCCCCGGCGCCTGGTACCCGGGACGGCGGCGCGGGAGCAGCGCGCACACGGGCGCCGCCACAAACGCGAGGCGGCGGGAGGGGAAAGCCGCGCCTTCTCGCGAGACGCCGGTGACGCAGCGCCCCGTCCTCCTCGGCGCTCATTGGCTGCCGGGTGCCGCGAGAGCGGGAAGAACCGGGCGGGGCCCGCCCCGCGCGGGGGCCAATCAGAGCCGCCGCGGCGCCGGCCCGGAAGCGCGCCCGTGGCCGACCGGCGGCGTCGCTCTCCGCGCGGGGCCCGTGAGTGAGCGCGGGCGGGGGCCTCGGGGTCCCCGTGGGGCGCCCGCGGGACCCGCGTGGGCCCGGGCGGGGCGGGCGGGCGCGGCCGCACCCGTCCCCTGCGCAGCCCGGGCCGCGCCCTTCCCGCGCGGCCTGGACCCTGCGCGTCTCCGCGGGCACCGCGGCCGGCGTGGGCGCCTGCGGGCGTCGCAGCCCCGACGGGGCGTGGGGAGCGAGCGCGGGCCGCAGGCTGAGCGTGCGCTTGGCGGGGACGAGGCGCGCGGTGACCGCCGAGATCGGCTGCCGCATTTGCTTTGGAAGCTGCGCCCTGCGGAGCTGGGCAGGAGTCGGTGTCTCGGGGGCGGGGCTGGCCCCGCAGTTTCTCGGCCCATTCTCGGCAAAATCAAGCGGTGGGGCTCCAGGGCTTTAGGTCAGTGGAGTTCTACGGGTCCATGCCCACTGCGCACGAGTGGACAAAGACAAGTCAGACACGTCTCTGTCCCTAAGCATGTCGGTCCTTTAAGGGACGAAAGCGAGAACATCAAGTAATAAGACAGCATGGAGCGCAAAAAAGTGGAAATGAACGAGAGTGAGACTCCTCGGAGGCCCCAGGAAGCCAGAGGAAGGCCGGTCAGCAGCTCCGGAGACGCTGGGAGCCGAGAAACAGCATTTTAAAATATCTGTTATTCTCTCCCTTAGTTAAGGTTTAGCATGCCATCTATCTCTTTCAGCTGGTGTGGCTTTACAAATTCCTGTCAGCCCAGTAGAATAAACGTCACTCTGTGACTACTGGGTCAATTAGACGTTACCCTGCGCTCTGTCCAGATTCGGGCTGTGGCAGCACCACCCGCGGCCCGCCAGCCGCCCTCCTCCACAGTAACCTCGAGGGTGAGACTCGGGTCTCACTGGGTGTTGGGTCGCAGTGCCCAGAACGGGCCCGGCCCAGGCATTCCACTCACCTGGGTCATCAGAGGAGAGATGACAGCCACAGTTCAGTTTCAAAACAAGACCAGCTAAGAGCTTTGGTTGTCTTAGTGCTAGTGAAAAGGGCTGTTTTTTAAAGTAGTGAAATTTCCCAAGGCTGAAATGATTAAAGCAGAGATAGGGTAATTATTCCAGATGTCAAAGACAGGCGTGTGAGCAAAGACTGGGGCCGCGGTCCTGTGGGCGCTTCCCTCTAATTAGGAATCCCTGAGTCTCTGAGGTTTTTTAGGGACTAAAAGTTCTTGTTTTTTCTCTGTATCATGTGCCCAGTTTATAAAATACATGAATGTCCTGTATTGTGTTATAATTTAAAATTTTCAGCATTTATCACTCTCAGCATAATACAATAGTATCTAAACCAATAGATTCCAAGTAATAGTTATAACCAACGACTTGAAAAAAGAAAATGCCTATTAGGCCATCAGAGATATAGATATGTAAACCAACACATTCAAAATAGTATAGTTATAATCAATGACTTAGAACCAAAAAAATGAGTGTTATGTCGTTAGGATTCAGATCATTGGCAGCTGTCAGCGCCAACCCTCAGTGCAGAGGACACCAGGGCCACATGGTTTGTTTCTGCACACTGGCGAGACTTGCTGTGCCTTGGACCGGCTCAGTGGCTGTTCTGTTAGTGACTTTTGTGTTTGTGTTTTCAGATCTTGATGAATACGGCAAAGGAGACGTAATTCACCCCTGGAGAGACTGCTGATAGCCTGGAATTTGACATGCTTTGTGTTAGAAAAGAGAGGTAAGGATGGAAAAGGAGGAAGCAGCTGGCGACGGGCAGCCAGGCCTGGAGGCTGCCTCGGACTTCTCTGAACAGTTTAACCAGCTCGAGCTGTTGGAGACGCACGGACACCTTATCCCCACTGGCTCCCAGAGTCTCTGGGCAGGGAATTCCGACGACGATGAGGGACAGGAGGAAAAAAGCGAAGAATGGTACCAGCTGCAAGAAAGGAAAATGGAAAAAGACCCAAGCAAACTGCTTCTTTGGGCTGCTGAGAAAAATCGGGTAAACAATTTTTTTAATTTAGAAACCAGTTAAAGCGGAAACCTAAATACAGCAGGAAACTGTTCATGTGGACCAGAGACCTGCCCTGGGCCGCTGTCCGGCCGTAACTGGGCACATCTGCCATCTCCAAGCCTGTAACGTGGCCGTCAGAGGCCCGACTTTCACGCAGGGGTTGAGGGTTGAGGGGGGCAAAGTCCAGGGAAGCATGTGGGAGACTGCAGGGTGTCACGTTACATCTGACGGGTGACAAAGAGTGCAGCCTCGGTCCCCTCTATTTTTAAGTCGCTTGCAGCACGGCAGTAGGCCCTGCTGGGACGCCGGGGGGGTCAGTACCTGGTGACCCCAGCTCTGCCTGCTTCATGCGCCACGTCCCGGCGAACCTGGAATTGAGATTCAGGAATATGGTTGGCCCCTGTCGCCCAGGCAAACTAACACCCGCAGGCCTGTCCTTCCCACTTAGACGCTCCTTCCTCGCTTTGCCGAGCCCCTGTGCCCAGGTAAGTAAGTGAATGACTGAAAGGGTTTGCGTGCGGGTGACTTTGTGCCCACAGGGGTCCAGACTGAGAGTGTCCCCCAGAAGCACGCTCCTGCCTGATTTCAGCCCCAGAGGCCTGGCGCCGCGGCCCTCCGCCGGACGTCTGGTGCTCCGGGCCTTGGCGCCGGTGGTGCCGGTCCTTCTGTGGGAGAATTGGGGGGGGGGTGTTCTTGACAGATCGAAATTCTAAGCGGTGCCAGCCTGTGTCACTCATCGAAGACTGGCGCCTCCGTTTCTGCGCGCTCTGCACAGAGGCCGCAGGGCTCCCGCTGGCCCTTCCACGCTGACGTCGCGGGGCCTGCCCTCCGCGCGGAGCCTTAAATCCCCTCCCGTTTCGAGCCGCCCGCGCCGTGTTCCCCTCCCCGGGCGGGCGCCGCCAGGCGGGTCCCCGTTCGCACACCTGAAGCGCCCGCCTCTCCCCCAGCTTTCCACGCTGCGGAGGCTGCTCTCCGACCAGGCCGGGCTGGTCAACACCAGGGACGAGGACGCCTACACGCCCCTGCACCGCGCGGCCTACGGCGGGCACCTGGACGCCGTCCGCGAGCTGGTGGCCCGGGGCGCCGACGTGCGCGCCGAGACGCTGGACGGCTGGACGCCCCTGCACAGCGCCTGCCAGTGGAACCAGGCCCGAGTGGCCTCCTTCCTGCTGCAGCACGACGCGGACGTCAACGCCCAGACCAGGGGCCTCCTGACGCCGCTGCACCTGGCCGCGGGGAGCAGGGACAGCAGGGACACGCTGGAGCTGCTCCTCATGAGCCGCTACGTCAGGCCGGGCCTGAAGAGCGCCCTGCAGGAGACGGCCCGCGACGTCGCCCGCAGGGCCAGCGCCCACCACTACCTCTTCGAGATCGCCGAGGCCTGCACCAACTCCGCCCCGCAGCCTTAGGCGCAGAGGCCGGCCAGGGCCGCGCCCCGCTGGGGCTGGCGTGGGGCCCGGCGCCCGTTCTCGCGTCCCGTGGCCGGGGGATCTCCGACAGTGTGTCGGTGTGTTTTACAGGTTGTCTGGATAAATCTTTAGCGAGTCCCGTGGTGTCTGTGATTTTGTCAGGGGTGACCTTCACTCACCTATCTGGGAAAAACGGTCCCAGGTGTCACAAAACTATGGATGTTTCTGGCGTCCAATGGGAGAAACGTGTGTTAACTGCCAGTCGCCCAGTGGGTGGTGGAGTCTGGCTGCTGACACGCAGGGGCGCGGCCCCGGGATCCACACGAGGAAGGCCCCAGGCCGGCCAGCCGGCTCTCCCGCCCCACTCCACTCCTTTTACCAGCGCTGGCGTGGTTGTGACTTGAGTCTTCGTACATCACAAAAGCTTCAAATAACCTCCGTCTTTGTCTCGGAGAACAGGCCGTTTCGGGAAGCCGGGAGCTGGGAGTTGGGTCCGAGTGTTAGGTGGTGCCCGCCCCCGGGGTCTCCCGCCCACTGCCCGAGCACCACAACCCCGGTCTTGCCAGGGTCCTCCTTTCCTGCCAAGCACAGAGAGACGAGGGACGGAACCCTCCGGGGGAGGGACAGCTCCCGTCGGAACCGGAGCAGCCCTGTCTCTGCTCTCCCCGGAAGCCGGTGTGGACCGCTGACAGCTGTGGGGTGCGCAGGGGGTCACGGGCCGAGCGACAGGTGGGCCTGCACCCCACTCCCCAAAGGGCTTTTGCGCAGCCTCTCGACACAGGCACTGACAGGGAAAGGGGACTTAGCCAGCGCCCTTTACTGTGTTGTTTTTAAATGTCCCCGGAGTCTGTCTCGAATCAGCCGAAGTGACCCAGTCACCGTAGACCAAGCAGTTTACACAAATAAGTGCGGCCGCGTTGGTTAGGGCGGACCCGGATGGGGTCAGAGCAGGTTGACGAGTCCCCAACTGAACCCGTGACACGACCTCAAGGGCGGGAGCAGCTCGTTACCTTGAGCCCAGCGAGGAGAGGCCATGGCGCAAGGTTTGGGGCAGAGAGGAGAGGCCACTTCATTGGGCCCGGCCCACCTCAGCAATGCCAGAGACAGGCTTGCGTGGCGGGGCTGGGGGGTTGGGAGGCGGTGACCTGGCCTTCTCAGCCTCCCACGCCCCACGAAGGCAGGGCCTCGGGCCTCTCATTCATCCCCGGCTTCCACTGCACCCATCCACGGTGGCCGTCAGAGTCCATCGGAAAGGCCGGTTGGGGCCCTCACCACTGACGCTGACACGTGGCCGCGTCTGCAGGCCTTGCCAAGCGCCCAGCTGGACGTCACCAAGATCTCATAGGCGGGAGATTCCCTGACTTGACAAGACTCAACTTATTCCAAGTCTGTGTGTCTCTTAGATTCTGATTCATCAGCAAACGTCCGAAAATCAGAACATTACTGACCAAGTGTTAAGTGCCAAGTATCCTGTTAATGAGGTCATTTAATCACTGTTAATGAGGTCATTTAATCATGTTCCAAAACTAACTAAAACACAACTAGAAAAAGAAGACTTAGACACTGAGCACCCTTTGTAAGAAAACTCCCAGTTCCCAGGCTTGGCCTCCAAGAAATGATCTTGTGGGAAAGGGAGCTTATTTTAGAGAAATTCTAACTGCTGGTGTTGATGGAGATGGTCTGCAGATCCTGGTTTGTGACAGGTTATGCCCTGACAAATGTAACATTTTTATTGCATTGCTGATAAAATGCAATTCAGTTGCTACATATGATTTTTACTTCCAGAAGAAAAGACTTAAAAGCATCAACCTCTGTGGGAGGGGAGGGGAGAGGGAGTTGGCAGGTCCCAGGTGCAAACTGAGGAAATAGAAGATAATCTCCGTGTGTTGCTACAGATCTGGAATTCTTGAAATGGCGGTCTAATTTACCCTGGCAGTGACCATCGCTTTAGAAATTAATTAAAATGGCTTGATATATGCAAATCAATACATGTATTATACTACATCAGCAAAATGTCACATAATAAATGAAGAGAAAGCATACAGCAGCCATTTTGATAAAGATTCTTAGCAAGATGGGACTAGAAAGAACCTCCTTGCACATAACAGGGGCCAAGGATCAAACCTGTAACCAGTGCTATACTCAGTAGTGAAAACTGAAAGTTTCTTCCCCTTTAGGATCAGAAACAAGGGCTTCCCTGGTGGCACAAGAGGTAAAGTCTCAGCCTATGAAGTTATCACAGCCACTACTGCATGAGTTCGATCCCTGGCTGGGGAGATTCCCACAGGGCGCAGCAGACCTCCCCTGCCTCGCCCGCTGCCCCCTCAGCAGTGTGCTTCCGTCGATCTGCCTGTTCTGCTCCCCACTCTGTCTCTGGTGAACACTCTCACCACCCCCACACCTCTGACCTACACCCCAGCTCTTGCATGCATAAATAAATAAATCTTAAAAAAAAAAGATTAGGAACAAGGCGAGGGGCCACAGTCACGCCTGTAAGTATTAGAGGTTGTAGAACAGTCAGCCAATAGAAGGAATCTGAGTTGGAGAAGAAGTGAAACTATCACAATTTGCAGGTATTACACAAAACCCTAAAGATTCCACCACAAAAGCTATTAGAAACAATACATGAACACGCAAAGTGGCAGGTTTCAAAGTCATACAAAACACCCACTGCATTTTCACATACAATGAAGTAGAACAAAAATCTAATTCAATTCGAAATTGCTTCAAAAAGAATCAAATACCCAGGAAGTAACCTAACCAAAACATTATTAAAGGATTTAGAGCATAGCATAGAGCGATGGACAGACATTCCATGCTAATGGGTGGGGAGACAGCGCAATTAAGTGTCCTACCTCATCCTGCTGGGGGAAGACGTCGTGAGCTAACTCCACGGGCAGGTTTCAGTCTTGCTGTAAGTCCCTTTAAGGACATGGGTGAGGACCCACAGTCAGGCCACCCATTCTACACTGGGGCTGCCCTGTAACAATGTGAAATATAGATTCAGTGCAATCCCATTAAAATTCCAATGTGGGGCCTCCCTGGGGTCAGTCTCAGCCTATGAAGCTGTCGCAGCCACTGCAGCACAAGTTCGATCCCCGGCCAGGGAGCTTCCCACAGGGCGCAGCAGACCCTCCTGTCTCCTCGCTGCTCCCTCAGCACTGGGTTTCCGTGGATCCGCCTGTTCTCCCCACTCTAGTGAATCTTCTCACCCCTCAACTCTGGCCTGCACCCCAGCTCCTATATGCACAAATAGAAATAAATCTTTAAAAAGAAAATCAGCACCTGCTTGTCGGCCCCCCCTCACGGTGCACACTCGGGTGGGCAGACCTGTCTGCAGACGGTCACCCCTCCGAGCCCTGCCTGACCTGACAGTGCGGGAGCGAGCTTCTGGCAGTGCCGGGCAGCTGTGCACCCCAGGGCACCTCCCCTGCGCCCCCAAGATCCTGCCTGGCCGCCTGTACCACGAGGAGACCTGGCAGGTGGGCGGCAAAGCCAGCGCCCGCACCAGGACTGCGGTTTCCAGAAAGCCCAGGCCACGGAGAGCATGTCCAGCCGCCAACACGCGGGGCCGCCGTCGGCCTCAGCGCCCTCGGCAGCAAGCGCCGTTTCCCGTGATGCTGTTTTCATGGGCCTCATGTGCAGCAGGGTGTGAGGGCACGGAAAGCGCCATCATGAGGAGTAAACTGCATTTCATGGCATAGAACATAAACAAGCAAACATGCCTTTGAGCCCTAAGCGCCAAGCGATTTTTCAAAAGAAACAGCCCGGGCGCTGGGCAGGGCGGTGTCCAGCCTGGTCTCAGGTCAGGGGGCTGGCCTGGGCGGGTGAGGGCAGACCGGGCCCCGAGCCCAGAGCAGACCCACACACGGGTCATCTGGTCTCTGGCAAAGGGCCCGGGGTCAGCAGATCGCTGGGGCAGGCGAGTGCGGCCAGCGGGAGCCAGGGGCAGCGCTAGGCTGCCCGCCGCGGGGAAAGGGCGGAAGGGCCGGAGCGCGGGGGCGGGAGGGACTCGATCTCCCTCTGAGGGCCGTGGCCATGTGGGGGACCAGCTGACAGCAAGGTCTGCGCCGGCCTCACGCTCCAGGAGGGCGACTTCAAGAGGCGCGTCCAGAGAGGATCCCGCCCCTGCTGCTACCGCCCCTGCGCGGGCCGGGCCCCTGTCCTGGGGGGGCGGAGCGTCTCAGCTTCTCTGGGCCCGAGCCCGAGCCCGGCCGCGGAGGCACCCACGAGACCGCAGCAGCAAGAAGGCGCTGAAACGGAGCTCGTGCGGCAGCTGCGGAGTCAGCAGACGCGCAAGGAGGCGAGGCAGCCGGGGGAGGCCCTTGGCCGCTCTGGAGCGGCCGGCTGGACGTCAGGCCGGACAGCACCACAGCGTCGCTGCTCCGCAGAGGAGGCGCTGAGCACGGCCGCAGCTCGCAGAGCGGCGGGGGCGGAGAAGCCAAGTGCCAGGCTGGGGTCGTCCGCTCTGCGCGCGCGTGGACGTGGACGCCGACGACGGAGACGTCCTCTTGGGCTCTGCCGCCCCCGGTGGCCACGCGGGCCCTGACGCAGCTACGGGCGCAGGGCGGCCTTCCCGCGGGGCCTGACGCTTAGTTTTTGCTTAGTTTTTTGGAATAAAAAGAGGAAAGAATGGTAGCCACAGCGCCAAGCGGGGAAACGCGCTTGTTCTATCAGGAAGGCACTGCCCCAAAGACTGGCGCTGAGTGTCTGTCTGCGACGGCGGAGGGGGAGCTGGGGCGCAGGGCGGCCCGGCTGGAGGCCAGCGACGGACACTGTCCTTGGGCCGGCCAGGAAATGAAAACCCTCAGGCGCGATCGGCCGCGGCAGACGGCAGCTGCAGGGGGTCTGGCGGCCACACCAGGGGGGCGTGGAGGGGCGGCCGCTGTGCCGAATGCGGGCTCCACCCAGCTGGCCACACCCGGACGTGGTTAGGCTGACAAAACTTAACTCAGAGGGCGTGAGCCCCCAACGGGGGAGCCGTATGGGGCGGTCTCCGCCCTGGGAGGGGCTGCGGCCTCCTGCCCGCGGACCTGTGGCCGCGCGGGGCTTCTCCTCTCCGACCCCTCGCGGGGCCGCTCCCCCGGCCGCCCCTGGCCCCCGCGGGCCGCTCCCCAGGCTCCGCCCGCCCCCGCCCACGGTAAGCCCCTTGGGACCCGCCGGCGCCTCTGTGCCGCGGGAGACTCGCCGGAGCTGCGGCGCCGCTGAGAGGGGAGCTCGGGACACTTCTGGGGGGCCCAGGACCCCGCTCGCCGAGCCCCGCACCCCCAAAGCGACTTCAAAAACACATATACAATATCTCAAAATAGGAAATTAAAAGCCATTGAGAAGGAGGAAATAAACCACCTGAGTTAATACAGTTACTGCAATTTGAATTAATATAGCATCTGTATGAAAGCCAACAGCATTTTTATATAATGTCAACGATCAAACTGAAAATTAAAAGAAAAGACAATTTCATTTGCAAGTCATCAAAGCGGAAAAATACTTTGAAATTAAATTTAGCAAAAGAAATGCAAATGTATGCTCAGATCAATAAAACTATTGGAAGACATTAAAGAAACACGAAATAAATGCAAATATATCGCCTGCTCACAGATCATGGAATTACTGCTAAGACAGAGATACTCCCGTTTTGACCTATAGATTCAGCACAATCTCTATCAAAACTCCAGCTTGCTTTTTTACCAAAAAATTGACATGCTTATTCCAGAATTAATATGGAAACACAAGGGGCCCAGAAGAGCCAAAACCCTTAAAAAGAAAAAACTGGGAGCCAGGTTTCCCCACACTTAGCAGGAAGCTCCGTAACCCAGACAGGCGTGTCCGTCGGAACAGACACGCCCTCGAGAGCACCGGCTTGACAGGGCGCCGAGACAGCCCAGTGACAGGAAAATTCCCTTACCACAAACGGAGCCAAGGGGACTGCATGGGCCAGGGCCGAAGCTGGACCTGCCCACGCAGAGTGTCCACGCAAACATTAGCTCCAAACAGTTCAGACCTAAGAGGAACGGCTAAAATGAGAAACTTCCAGAGGAAACGGGGGTGGGGGGGTCCTTCACGATGTTGGATGTGGCAGTGATTTCCTTAGAGGCGACACGAAAAGCGTAGGCACCAAAAGAAAAAGTAGGTAAACAGGAATAAGTAGAAATGAAATCTTCATATCCCTAGAGAGATAAGACATTGCAGCAGTGATAGGAGGGCAAAAAGCAATATTCGGAGAGCTCTGATGAATTGGAAATGATAGCAGAGTGGAGATACGGGACGTTTAGAGAGCAATGTTGAGGAAATGTTCTCCCAGGAAAGAGTGCAAAAACAGAGATAAAGTTCACAAATGCGAGGACAGATCAGCAGAGCCGCCATACCACTACAGAGGTTCCAGAGAAACTTCAAGAAAACAATCCAAGACCAAAGGACGCGGACTCCAGGTTGGACAGATCTGGGAGCCCTGCACAGGAGGCGAGAATGGCCCCACGCCAAGGCGAGTCACGTCCAAGCTTCAGAACAGTGAGACCCGAGGGAAGAGCCTCCACGTTTCCGGAGAGAAGAACCGGCCTCATGAAAAGGGCTGGGAATGGAAGGGCGGCAGGATTCCCCACGGCGAGCCTGGACGCCGGGGGTCAGGGGGCAAAGTGATTTCCAGGCCAGGGTTCCGGCCCCAGCCAGGCCTCCCGCGGCAGAGTGTGGACTGGAGATGCCTCCGAGCCCGAGGGACGGAGCTGCCTCTCCCGCACGCCGTCTCGGTGACTGCGGACGGGCCCGCCAACGCGCCGACGGACGGAGACGGGAAGGGGGCCACAGGGACGCGGGTGTGAGGGTGAGATCGGGCAGACGGGGTGTGCCGTCCTTTTGCGGTTGCCAACTGAAATCGGGGCGGACAGGGCACAAATGCCCAGGCTCTGCAGCAAGAGCCACCAAAAAGCCCCAAAAGGCCAAAAGGCCAAAACAACAGAGGCCAGCACCTGCTGGAGGGCAGGGCACGGTCTGGGGCCTCACCCGCGCACAACTGCAGGGCCTCAGGCCACAGGAACAGCAAACATGGGGTTTATCTTACAGACGGGGGCCACAGAGCTCACTGCACCCCAGGGGGTGGCCGCCTCCCCCGGAATGCATCGGGGACGGCAGCTCCTTGGGAGGCGCTGGGTGAGACCCACAGGCCTCTGGGACACCAGGCGCAGGCCCCTGGGGCTCCTGCCAGGCTGCCTCAGAGACAGGACCGGGGCCCCGTCCCTGCAGAGCCTTCAGCTTCTCCTGCTCGGAGGGCGGCTGCTGGTGCTTCTTTTCTTCTCTCTTCCTCAGAGGCGGGGACCGTCATCTTTTCTTCTCCTGGGGGCAGGTGTCGACGCCGTCTTCTCCAGTTCTTCTCTTCCCCCCTTAGGTCCCTCCCATCCTGGCTTATATCCTCTCCCCAGCACCATCCACAAGACTGATTGGACCATTTTCAATCCTGGAGCTGACTGGACCGACCATCAGCTCCTAGCACCTGATTGGTCCGTTCAAAAGCAGTTACTGGGCTGGAGCAACTGCTACAGCTGCTCTGGAGCAGCGGGCTGAGGCGGCAGCACCACCGCTCCTGCCGGCACCCACTGCCGAGGCAGCTGGTTCGGGGAACAAGGGCGGGGGGGCAGAGAGCCCCAGGGGCAGGCCGCCCAGATGGCAGCAGGCAGGCTGCAGAGGCCCACAGAGAGGGGCTCCCCAAAAGATGAGGAGGACCCACTTCTCAGTGTGTGAACGCAGGAGACTGACACAGGGAGGCGGAGCTTGGGAGCTTGGGACGGACCAGTGAGGGGGCATTAAAAGCCGAGGGGGCCTCCCTGGGGGCTCAGGGGTCAGTCTCAGCCTATGGAGCTGTCGCAGCCCCTGCAGCACAAGTTCCATCCCCGGCCAGGGAGCTTCCCACAGGGCGCAGCAGACCCCTCCTGTCTCCCCGCTGCTCCCTTCAGCAGTGGGTTTCAGTGGACACACCCATTCTGCTCCCCATTCTGTCTCTGTGGAGTCCTCGCACCCCCCTCCGCACCCCAGCTCTTGTATGCATAAATAAATAAATCTTTAAAAAAAGCCTAACCGCACACACACACAAAAGCACTTTTTTAAAAGGGGGCAATTTGAGACTCCCGGTTAATTAACTAGTTAAGCAGAAAGAAGCCATAGCTGGCCACTGGTCCTCACCCACGGACCTTGCTGTGGCCTCGGGATGCTCCAGCCAAATCCCAGGCTGTGTTGGGTCTGGGGGCTGGAAAGTACACGTGAGGTGGGGGCCTGGAAAGGGGCCAGACCCTCCCCTTGCCCGGGAGGAAACCAGAACCTGGCACCTAAACTGTGAAGCCAAAAGCGGCAGAATGAGCATTTGGTCACAGGGTTTAAACCCCACAAGAGGCAAAGTGGCCGCTTCCGGGGGAGTGGAGCAGCCGGTCCCCCCGCTCGGTCACCAGCCTGAGGGCCTTGTCGCTGCTCCCTTAGCTTCCCCAAAATTAACACCTCAACGTAACTGATCTTTTAAAAGACTGCAAAAACAAGACAAAGCAGTATCACAACCCACGCAAAACGCGTCCCGCTTGCTGTTCTAACCAAAGTTTTCCGAGCTCGATCCCTCTGGGTTGAGCGAGTGACTACTCGCCGGAAGTCGCTGCGCGCCCTGAACTCCTGGACACTGCAAGCCGTCCACTCTCCCACGCCCAGAGCGGCCCCCGTGCGGCTTCCTGACCCGGAAGCAGGACCAAGGCCGGCGACAGCGCGCGCACTGAAACTCACCTGTCTGCACCTGGGACTCACCTGTCCGCACCTGCCCGCCGCTGAGCGCTGGTTCCCGCGGGGCCGCCTCTGGCGGGACGCTCAGTGCCCCCAGCTATCCTGCAGGTCGGGCTCCCTTCCCGGGGACGGCGCGCTGTCCTGCCAAGTTCATGCCGGACACCAGGCCGAGATGCTCGCAAAGCCCGGCGCCAGGCGGCAGTTCCGGCTGCGTCCCCGCCAGGGCGCGCGGGGCGCAGACACGCCGGGAGCGTCTGGGGGCGGGGCCCGCGGTCGCCACGGCAACGGCAGACGCGCGCTGGCTGGCGGTGCAGGCGGGGAGGGCGGTCAGCAGCAGCGGACTCAGCATGTGGCGCGCGGAGACAGCGGGGCCCGCGGGCGCGTCCGACAACGGCCGCGACACGGAGCAGCCTCGGCAGCCGGCGGGCCCGGGGTGCGGGGCGCGCGGAGAGCCGGGCCCGCAGGAGTCCCGCAGACAGTGTGAGTGGCCGGCGGGCGGGGCTTGGGGTGGACCGGGCCGAGGCAGGGGCGCTCTGCCCAGGCCTCCCGCAAAAGGCACGGAGCCCAGGCGGCCTCCGCTTGGCCTCTGGCCTGGGAAGAACGGAAAAGACAGCGGCGTGTGCATGTGAACACGTGTGGCCCATCTGATATAAAGTTAAATTCTCTACGATCAAAACATAAACTGTGCAACGTGGAGACAGCATATTTTTATTTCTACATATTTATAAGACTGGAAAGTTAATCAGACGGTCAAACGCATCTTTAACAAATCCACGCACAAGAGACTTTCACAGGCGCAGGGAAAGTGGCTCAGGGCGGGGAAGTGGGGGCTGCTGCGGGGCGTGGGGCTGCACCACCTGCCCGTGCCTCCGCCCGTCCCAACAGCGCCCTCCCCTGGCCCTGTCCAGTCACAATCCGGCCCTCCCCAGGCTTCCAGGCGTCCTGCAGACAGGCCACGGGAACCCTGCTGGCCGCTGCTGGCCGCGCCCTCAGCCGTGGAGGCTCCTGCACCACCTTGGGCACCAGGCAGGCTGGCGTGCAAGTCCCAGCCGGGGCAGCAGCCTCCCGGCCTCCCGATTGGCTCCTTGGGGAGCAGCCTGGGTCTCGGGAGGGAGGGTTGGGAGGCGGCCTCAGAGCCTGCTCCCAAACCCTGGCCCCCAGGGCCTCACTGCGGAGCCGGAGCCGCCCCGGCGGCAGCCCTGTCCCCAAGTGCCAGCGCTCACGCAGCGTGTTTGAGGCGTTTCTCAGAAGCAAAGCCCATCGGGCCTCTCCCAGCAGGGGCTCTGCACGCTCAGGGTTTGGGGAGCACAGGCCTCCCTGTGGCCACACCGGAGTGTTGGATCCCACTCACACGCCCCGAGACCCCCTGCCCAGGCCTTCGCCGGACAAGCGGCTGGGACGCGACGAGGACGGGGCAGGTGCAGACAGGACGGGCCACAGGGGGCCCCGGTGCCCTCGGGACGCAGCCTGAGGCTCAACCCACACAGGGGTCACCGTGCTGGAGGGCGGGCCCGGCCCGGCGGCGGCGTCCACCCCCGAGGGACGAGCAGAGGCCAGGGGACGGCGCCCGGCACAGCAGGGTGGCCAGCACCTCGGCCCAGACGGGCCGCCGGATGGGACGGTGGCTCGGGCAGTGCGCTGGGCACGTCCCGCAGAGGCGCAAGCGTGCAGGGCTGAGCTGCCGGGTCTCCAGGCCCGCTCCCCAGCCCCAGAGGCGTGCACAGTGCAGTGGGGCTGCCCCCCGGACGCCCTCGCTCAACCCAGGCCAGCACCGGCCGGCCAGGGCCTCCACCAACCCCGGCGTCACGTCCGGAACCGCTGTCCTGGGCCCGTCGGGTTCAGGCAGTGGTGGTCAGCTGCGGCACCCGCACAGGGAGGCCGGCGGAGCAGGGGCCGCAGCCCTGGGACGCAGCTCGCGGCCCGGGAACCTCGGGCCAGGAAAGGCTGGCGCCCCTCATCAGGTCCAGTCTCCAAAATGAGGGGAACCAGGCTGGGAGGGAGCCTGGGCCCGGCCCGGTGCCAGCACACAGTAGGTCTCTCGTAAGAACCTATCGAAGGAAGATGCTTTCTTGAAGCTGATGAAGAAAACTCCAGTCATCTCTTCCTAAAGCCTAAAAGAGGGGTCTGAAACCGACCCCCAAACTCAGGAGCTACCTGATATGAAGCCCAAAGGAACAAAGGTCACACGAGGTGCTGGCCATCTGTGCGGGGTCGCGCCCCCAGGGCGGCCAGCTGGCGGATGTTCTCTCTTGCCTCTGCAGGGAAGACGTTTTTATACTGTGAGCCCCACAAGAGGGTCAAGGAGGTGCTGGAGGAGGAGCTCTGCATGAAGAGGGACGAGTGCCGCGTCAGGAACCCAGCTGCAGGTGACTCGCGCAGCTGCCGGCCGGTGTCCACAGTGACTGTTGTTTTGTTCTTAAGGTTTATTTATGCACAAGAGCTGGGGTGCAGGCCAGAGGGGCAGGGGTGGGAGGATTCCTCAGAGACAGAGTGGGGAGCAGAACAGGCGGATCCCCTGAAATCCACTGCTGAGGGGGCAGCGGGGAGACAGGAGGGGTCTGCTGCGCCCTGTGGGAAGCTCCCTGGCCGGGGATCGAACTCGTGCTGCAGTGGGTGCCCATAGCTTCGTAGGGCTGAGACTTGACCCCTGCAGCCCCAGGGAGGCCCTGTTTTGTTTTTTTTATATCCAAAAGGGCGGGCTTGTTACACAAGGGGGAGAAGAAAGGGCGCTGGCACAGACACGAGTGGGCAGAGCGGCTGCCGTGGAGGGACGGGCCCGCCGAGGGGCTGGGCGCGGCAGGACTGCGCCGCTTGTCTGAGCGAGCGAGACCGTCACGGGGCTCGGGGCTCGGGGCGCCTGAGCGGGCTCTGCAGTCCTCTCGCCTGCGTCCGCACAAACTGTCGCGCGCAGGAGGCGTGGGCGAGGAAGCCACAGCCGCCGCTTTCTATTTAGTGACGGTGAAGTGTTTTCCAAGTTTCCGGGAAGCACAGTAACCTCTTTGTTCCCTATCAGTTTCGGGGGGACCACTAAGGGTGGTGCCCAAAGATTCGATCGTGGCAGCATTCGCTGGGAGTCTGCGGAAGCAGGTCCCCGGGCGCAGCCCTAGAGAGAGGGTGCAGGGGCCTGAGGTGGGGCCCCTGCATTTCTCCTGAGTCCAGGGCCCCCACTTTGCAGGTCACTGACAGAAGAACCGACATCATTTGCTAGGTCAGGTCACCCCAGGGTTTACCTCCAGCCCCCACAGCGCTGCCCGGCCTGGTTGCCAGCGTGGCCTGCGGGCGAGGCGTGGCCGCTGTCCCCGCCCCTCGGGCTGCTCCTCGCCCCTACGGACGGACAGCTGGACGGACGGCTTCTGGGGCCGCTGCAGCGTCCAGCTGCTCCCTCCCACGCCCCCAACCTCCCAGTCGCCCCAGTGCCCGCGGCTGCCCCCAGAGGCCTAGGGAATCACCGCGGCCCCAGGCCCGCCCGTCGCGTCCAGGAGGCCACACTCCCAGGCCCTTCCCACGCCCTCGCGAACGGGCGAGTGTGCAAGTCTCCGTCCTGCTCAGCCCAAATTTAGAAAACGGAAGGTGCTGCTCAGCGAGTGTGCAGCGAAGGGCACACAGTTCCTGTTCCCTAATGCTCTCAGCAGAGACGCCTGTGAACACACCGCCCCTGCCCCAGACACAGCCCCGGGCGCCCCAGACAGGGCCCCAGCCCCAGCCCCAGCCCCAGCCCCAGCCCCAGCCCCAGCCCCAGCCCCAGCCCCAGCCCCAGCCCCAGCCCCAGCCCCAGACGGCAGCCGCTGACTCGGGCCTCTGCCCGCTGGCCGGGGTGGTGGGGGAGGCCTTGGCTTCTGAACCAGCTTTTCAAGCTCTCGTGTTTATTATTCACATCCGAGAGGTGACTGAAAGACACAGAAATATTTTTCCAGGGCAGCTTCCTTCCTGAGAGGTCGGGCTGGCCCGCTGGCCAGTCTTAGCGTCTTTCCTGGTTCCCTGTGTTTGAAATCTAGGGAAAGACCCGGCAGGGGCGGGGCTGCGGCCTGCGGGGTCGGCAAACCCCGAGGCCGGGGAAAGGGGCCTGCTGTACCCCCCGGCCGCCGCCCTGGGGCGCCTGTGCCCCTCCCTCCCCGCTCCCCTGCCCGCGCAGGGGGCACCTGTGAGCAGCACCCCCCCTCATTCAGCGGCCCCTCCCGGCCCGTGCCAGAGGGCCTGCTCCCCGGAGCTGCCTGCGGTGTCCCCCTCTGCCCCCCGGGGCTCCCGCAGCTGGGCAGCTCACACCCTGGGCTCTTCCAGGGGCCGCAGGCCGCGTCTGCACCTGCCGGGGGCGGCCTCAACTCTCCCGGCGGGGACAGGAGGGGACTCAGGCCGGCCGGCTGCGACAGCGGGAGACGCCAGCCCGGGAGGACAGGAGGCCGGGGTCTCCGGCGGGGCCCCTGGCCGCGGACGGGCCACACTTGCGGGGGACGCGCTGCCTGGCCGGCCGCAGCCGCGGGGCCGTCTGAGGGTGTGCCCAGGTGTCCCCACACTGCACACGCAGACGGCTAGCGCCTGAGGGAGCAGGCTCCGCCCCAGCCCTGCGCTCGCCTAGCGGGCGGCACCACCGTCCCGCAGCCCCGAGTCCGCAGGCCCCGCGGCCGGCCGGGCAGGACACCCATCTGCCCGCCCCAGAGACGCCGCTGACCTCACGCAGCGCGGGCTCCTGGGGCGGCCGGCGGGCACACGCTGGCCTCGAGCCACCAGCCCAGGGACGAGGGCACGTCCCGGCCCCCGCCTCGCTCGCTTGGGGGGCCCCTTCCTGCGGGGAGATGGCCCTTCCCAGCTCGGGGCTGACCCCGAGGCCCGCGCTGGCCGGTGAGGACACAGGCGCCAGCCCGTCCGCCCAAGGCGAGCCCAAGGCCCAGGCCCGACCCGGAGCCCCTCGGGCCGCCGTGGGGACATCACGTTACAGATATTTCGCTCTGGTTTTCCCAGGAAGTCTGAGCTTTCTTTCAAGGGGAACGTGGCTCTCAGAAGTCTGTGGCCTCCCTGGCTGGGTTATGGCGGCGGCTCCTGGTGCTGCTGGCTGTGCAGACCTCCGGGCTGGAGGCAGGCCGCTCTCTCTGCCACCTGCCAGCCCCACACCCCGGCCTGAGTTTCCATATTTTTCCCTCCCTTTCTGTGGGGTTAGAGGGCCTGCGCCGTGGAGGTTCCTACCCGGACAGATGCACGAATAAATGGGGATAAGAACTTCAACAAATCAGGGTATCGCGTGGTTTGACTAATCAAAGCAAACCTCTACCCAAAGGGCTGAAAAAAGAATCACCGAATAAACACGGGAAAGGCCTTGCCTGACCCGAGGCGCCGGTGACCGTCTTGTTTGAAATCTTGCAGCGGCCCTGGACGGGATCTGGAGCTTCCAGAGGGACCTCCCTGCAGGGGGCCCGCCGCCCGCGCCCGGCCGGAACAGCCTGCTGCCGCAGGCCAAGTACTACTCGCGGCACGGAGGGCTGAGAAGTAAGACCCCCGCCCCCACCGGCACCCGCGCGCGACAGGCCAGCGCCAAGGCCTCGGAGACGGCCACAGGGGCGCACCCGCAGGAGCCCGGCGTGGCCTGGGAGGGCGGGTGTCCCTCCGCCGCTGGGGCGGTCCTGGCGCTCCAAGGGACGGGAGCAGGCTGAGGGGCAAGAAGGCGCCTGCTGCGCCCGGCCCTACTGGCGGTCAGCGGCCGCCCAGCAAGCCCATGGACGGTCCTTGCGCTGTCCCGCGGGAGGCTGCGTGCGGTGCGCAACGAACACAGCAGCGCCTCGCGGGTGGTCGGGCCCGCGCGACCGAGGAACAGCCTCCGCCGGAGGTCACCTTGGGGAGAGCAGCAGCTTGGGGGCCGAGTCTGCAGTTCTCAGCCGCCCCGGGTCAGGAACCCACACTCTAGGGGCTGGGAGATGCGGCGGGGTCCCGGCTCCCCAGGGGCTGTGAGGGCCGGCCGCTGTGCCAGAGCCGGTGCCGGCGGCTAGGCGAGAGGCCGAGGGCGGGGCTGCAGCCAGGGCACCCCCCCCCCCACCTGCCTGCGTGTTTCTTTCATCTAGGGTAAGACGGTGCATTTTCCACTGGACCAGCGGCCTCTTGATGTCTGATAAACAGAGAAGAGACACGCCTGTGCTTTAAAGAAGTGTAAACAAAGTACATTAGTTTGTAATTCATATATTGGTATTAATTCCTGTGTGTAAGTTAAAGTAATGAAAGCCTTTGGGTAAAGCTTCTGAGCACCCAAAAACAATAGAGGAAAATACCCTTATTTTTAGTGCCCCAGTTGGGATACACTGGGCCTCTCCTCCAGTTTTTTCTGCTAAATATATGAACTATGATGAAACACAGACACGCGTCTTGGTCTTTACTTGGAACCTGAACACTCCCCCACCACAGAATCACGTTCATTTTAAGCGCAGGAGGTGGGAAGCACGGTCAGTAAATGACCGACGCAGAGGGTGGTCCTGGACCTGGAGACCAGCGCTGCCCGCCAGGGCTGGCCGCGCGCTGCCGGCGGACGGCACGGGCCAGGGAACCGGTGGGGAAAGTCCCTTTAAACAGCTTTATGACAATAATGCTGCAGCATTAGAAAAGGAAAAATCAGGCTGCCTGTGCCCCCCACCAGTGTCAAAAGCTCAGTAGGTCCAATAACAGAAAATCTGGAAAACAAAGACATACACAGGAAAGTCACCTCGAGTTTCATTTCCAGACTCCCGGCAGCGTGCTGCTGGGATCTCCCTCCGGTTCGTGTGCAGTGTGACCAGCCGCGTTCGACGTACATGCCACCTCCATGTGTGATGTACATTTCCCGCCCTGTAGCACGGCCTCGCCTGTGAATGTCCCAACACCGCTGGCCCAGCGGGGAAGAGAGCGAAGCCCCGAAAAGGCCTGTCCCCTGTCATCAGCCTCACGGGAACTTGACCCCAGCAATGCCCGAGGAGCCGGCTGTGGAGGCCTCAAGCCGCCAGCCCCGGCCCCGCGTCCCCACCGCAGTCCTGGCTCTCAGCAGCCACAGGCGAATGGGCGCTTCAGGATAACTGAGGGAACGGGGTGGGCTAAACCGACGGGCACACCCAGACCCTGCGGGGTAACAGCATCTGTGGTGCCCACAGCCCCGTGCCGACGTCCCTCACCCGGATTCCGCGTGCCGCAGCTGGGCCCACTCTCAGAGTAAGAGCTGCGGGTGGTCTGGGGTTCAAAACCTCTCCCGTGATTTCACAAACTCTATCACTGGCTTTTAGTCAACAGAGTTATTTCCCATTCGATAAAACATAACTTCAGATCAGTACATAAAAATCTTTGTGTCGGTACTAAAATTTCATATCTGTTTCTATTCTGTGGCTATGAGGGTTCGTCCAATTTTACATTTATACACAACTTGTGATTTACGACCCCTCGAGAACAGCCCCTTTGCTGAGTGTGACGGCCCCTCCCTCGCCCTCCGTCTCTGCGCTCAGCCCAGCTCAGCTTCCTCCGGTTCAGGCCTCAGCTCACTCTGTGGACAGAATAAGTGACGCAGGTCAGCAGTGCTGGCTGGGTCTGTCCCTTCCTTACTGCAAAATATTGACACTGAAGCAGTCACCATTCCCTGAGTCCAGCTCCAAACTTTTCCAGATTTGATGTAAAAATTTCCATTTAGTCAAAACAGCCTGAACGAGCCCCACGCCCGCCAGCTCCGGCCGCGCGTGTCCAGGGAGCAGCGCCCTCCCGGAGTCTCCCGGCACCACTCTCCCGGCAGCCAGCAGAGAATTCAGAACGGCAGCCACTCTCCACAGGGCCTCTGGCCCTCAGGTCTTCCGACCCAGAGAACGCTGACGCCAGCGTGTGCAGGGGAGGGCGGAGCGGCCCGTCACCCCTGACCACTGCAGGACGCGCAGCGCCCAAAGGCTGGGCACCCACCGCTGTCCAGTCCTCAGCCTGCCCCTGGCAGCTCCCCCAGCCCTGCCCCCGCCCTGGCTCTGCTCACGGGTCCGAGCGCCAATGGGCCATCCCGCATGCTCCTGGCGCCCACTGACCACTCCAGGGCCAGCGGCTACAGCCGGGGGCTGTCATCTGAGACGGGAAGTGACACCGTCCGCCTGGAGTGGGCAAAGCAGCCGCTCTTCTTACACCTCTAAATCCTACCCTCCGCAAGCCCCCCCGTGCCTCTGATGGGGTCACACAGGCCTGCGGGGGCACAGACAGGCCCGCTGGCCGTGGGTCCCTGCCCTGACCAGACGGCCAGGCTCAGGGAAGGCCGCCACCCCCCACACCGCCCCCTGTCGTGTTCATGCCGCCGCCGGGCAAGGCGTTGGCCGCACACTCGCCCCTGCTGACCGGTCCGAGGCCAAGAGGACACCCTGTCCGGCTCTCTGTGGTGGTCACGCCGTACGCCACGGGCCGGCTCCCTTTCTGTCCTGCTCTGCCCCCTGCGTGTGGCTCGGGCCATGCTGTCTTCACGCCTGCATTATTTTCCGACCGTGAAAAACCGCCGCTAGCCATGTGCCCAGAGGAGAGCGTCCTCTGCTCTCTGCACGCCGCCCCTCCTCGTGCCTCTGGCCAGATGGGGAAGGGGCCCAGGCTGGGCAGCAACCGCCCCGCGCCCCACACACGCCCACCTGGACGGAGACCCACGAGACCCGGGGCAGCGGGTGTAAGACAGAGGGCTTTAAAAGTGGCCTCTAGGAGGATGTTGCTGTTATATGTAATAAACATTTAAAAACAAAACCTCTGAAAACCAAGATTGCAAGGACACTTCTTTAAAATGATGAAAATCAACAGGCCTCTTAACCGACCACCATTTTCATCCCGCGGGAGTGCAGTGGACACTCCCTCAGAGGGCAGGGCCAGAGCGGCTTTCTAGGGGGTGTCTGTGCCTGCGGCATCCTGCCTCGGGCAGAGTCCGCAGGCCGCGGGGTCAGCCTCGTGTGACAGAACCCCACTGCGGGCCGCCCCCGCGCCAACCACGCAGCCCGTCGCCCGAACTCACCCCCAGTCACTCCCAAGCTGGCGGCCAGGAGCTCCCCCTGTCCAGCCCAAGGCCGGGATGGGAAGCCCCGCAGCTCAGTGCCGCCTACCCCGACCCCGGCAGAAACCTGCGGACTGTGGACACACGGCAGGTGCCGGCGGGAAGTCAGCGGTGCGGGTCGGCACTGCATTTCCAGAGCCCGAAGGCTGCGCTCCCAGAACCCTTCAGCCAGATCCACACGCAGCCCCGCCCCACCCGGCCTGGCCTGCGCTCGGGCCCGCCTCTGCCGGGCGCGGGGCCTGCGGGTGACCCTGGGGAGTCCTGGGGCCGCGGGCGCGGGGCGGGGCCGGGCCGCGGGGCGGGGCCGGGGCCGGGCCAGGCGGGAGCGAGGCGGGGCCAGGTCGGACCGCCCGGCCCGCTGTCCGAGCGCCGGCTGCGCGCCCCTCCGGGGCCCCGCGGGCTGCGTTCCGGGCCCGCCCTCTTCCGCCCCGGGGCTGGCCGGACGGCCCGAGCCGCGGCAGCAGGATGAGAACGGGCGCGCCGGCTCCTGGTCTGCGGACGCGCGGCGGGCGGCGGCTCGGCCTGCGCGCACCATGGGGCCACCGGGGCGCCGGGCTGCCGGGAGGCGGCGCGGGCGGCGCGGGGGCCCGGGGCTGCTGCGGGGCTCCGGGGCGCTGGCGGCCGCCGGCCTGCTGTGCACCGCCCTGGCCGCCTACGCCTGCTGGGGGCAGCTGCCGCCGCTACCCCGCGCGCCCCCCGCGCCGCCCCGCCCCGTGAGCGTGCTGCTGTGGTGGGAGCCCTTCGGAGGGCGCGGCGCGGCGGCGGGGCCGCCCCCCGACTGTCGGCGGCGCTTCAACATCAGCGGCTGCCGGCTGCTCACCGACCGCGCGGCCTACGGGCAGGCCCAGGCCGTGCTCTTCCACCACCGGGACTTGCTGCGGGACCCCGCGAACTGGCCCCCGCCCTGGGGCGCCCGGGCGACGGCGGAGTTGGAGGTGGAGGCCCCGGTCCTGGCCGCCGCGGGGCCCCGGCCCCCGGGACAGCGCTGGGTGTGGATGAACTTCGAGTCGCCCTCCCACTCCCCCGGCCTGCGGCGCCTGGCCGGCCACCTCTTCAACTGGACGCTGTCCTATCGGGCCGACTCGGACATCTTCGTGCCCTACGGCCACCTCCGCCCGCGGAGCCACCCCCGCGACCCGCCCGCGGGCCCCCGACCGCCGCTGGCTCGGAAGCGCGGGCTGGTGGCCTGGGTGGTGAGCAACTGGGACGAACGCCAGGCCCGGGTCCGCTACTACCACCAGCTGCGCCGGCACGTGGCGGTGGACGTGTTCGGCCGCGCGGGGCCGGGGCGGCCGGTGCCCGACAGCGGGCTGCTGCACACGGTGGCGCGCTACAAGTTCTACCTGGCCTTCGAGAACTCGCAGCACCCGGACTACATCACCGAGAAGCTGTGGCGCAACGCGCTGCTGGCCGGGGCGGTGCCGGTGGTGCTGGGCCCCGACCGCGCCAACTACGAGCGCTTCGTGCCGCGCGGCGCCTTCATCCACGTGGACGACTTCCCCAGCGCTGCCGCGCTGGCCGCCTACCTGCGCTTCCTCGACCGCCACCCCGCGCTCTACCTGCGCTACTTCCGCTGGCGCCACAGTCACGCGGTGCACCTCACCTCCTTCTGGGCCGAGCCCTGGTGCCGCGCCTGCCAGGCCCTGCAGCGCGCAGGCCCCCGGCCCCAGAGCGTGCGCAACCTGGCGCTCTGGTTCGAGCGCTGAGTCCCGGAGCGCGCCGGCCAGCGCCTTCCTTGCGCTTGACCCGCGGTGCACCTCCTAGGGCCCCAGTCGCGGCTCTGTGTTCCAAGCCCAGGTGTGCCGCGGAAAGAAAGAGGTGCTTTCCCCGGAATTAGTCAGCGCCCGGGGGAGGGGAGCGCCCTGGGGCTCCCATGCGGGGCACAGCTCGCGGTAATGGGCGAGAGTGGCCAGCGGTGAAGGGGGGCCTCTCCTCACCGTTAACCGGGCGCCGGGCCACAGGAAGTCGCGGAGTCAGTGCCGCCCGCATCTGCGCGCCTGGGCGCGCGCCAAAGGGAAGCGGAGGGCGGAGGTGCGGGAGAGGCAGGCGGCCTTTCCAGTGGCTGGGCTCCCCCAGGCTTTCCGAGCTGAGAAAGGCTAGGAAGCCGGCGCCTTCTGACCTGGAGAGGGCTGGGTGCCCCAGAGGGCGCGGCCCTCCCTCCACCGAGCAGCTTCCAATCTAATGCGAAATTCACCCCCGGGGCCTTCAGCTCGCGGGAGAATCCCTTTACACTGTGAACGGTCATCTCCTAATTTATTTCTTGTGCCTTTTTCTATGCCCTGGATTTTTTAAAATGACAATCAGAGAGATGTGTCTGCAGAGAGAAGGAAGCCACTGTCCACATTCCACAGACGGCCTGCTTCGTGTCCATACTGCTCCTGAGATTTGATTCATTAAAAGATTTCACCCTCGGTGACATTACGAGTCGTGCAGATGGCGCCGTCGGAGTGGGTCGGGCAGTTCTTGTTTGAACCGGTCAGTTCTCAGCTCGGTGTTTCCTGTTTCCTTCCTCGGGAAGGAGCCCCTAAGTGCGATGCATAAACTTTGGACTTTGTTAACACTAAATCTGCAGTTCTGGGGGTGGGGGCAGGGTGCCTCCCTGTCTGCCAGGTGGCAACAAGGTGTGTCCGCCCACCTCTAGCCCCGCCCCCAGTCCCTGCACTTTGAAAAGCTGTGCGCTGACTGCCGTGCGCCTGTGTGCCGTGCGCTGGGCTGGGCTGGCTGGGGGACACGCAGGAGGTCCTTCTAGGGCTCCTCAGCCCCCCGCCCCTCAACAAGAAATACTGCACTTGGACTGACGGGTGCACCTGTTTGCTGGACGCTTCCTAGTGATTGGGCTGTGGGCAGCACCTGGCCAGCCACGCTCAGAGCCTGAGAGAGTGGTGCGTTCATCCTCCACGAGAAGGACCTGCACGGCGGGTTATAAGCTGGGGTCACGGCGAGTCAGGCTTGCACAGATGCTGCAGCCGGCCACGGTGCATGTGCACGACTCGCTGACCGCAGGGAAGTGTGACCCCTGTGCGCGTGTTGCACTCGCTGGAAAAGCCCAGACCGGCCTCTTCCAATCCATCTTTTCCTTCAAAAGAGAAATGGAGACCCTTGGATAAAATGTCCTGATTAAAATACCATCCTGTGGGCAGAATTACAAAGTAGCAACCAACCAATTAAGAAAAGGGACATTCTATTCTTAAAAAGAGTAGTTATGAGATCTCTTGCTGTTATTTGGAGCCTGCTGGGACCTGGCGCTGGGAGAGCGCTTGAGGGCTCTGGGGGCGCCTGGTTAGATCTGACTGCAGCTGTGGACCCTGGGCGAGGGAGGGACACCTGAGCCTGCTCCTCTGCACTGGGGGAGGAGCAGAGCATTTCAGGAAGGAGGCCACCAGCGGGTGAGGAACTTTGGTATTCCCCCTTCGGGGCAGCAGTGTGACCGCATCCAGCAGTAAATCTTGGGGTGTGCCCCAGAGCACGCCTGAGAAAAGGAAGCGGTCTTGAGAGCCCCCAAGGCGAAGCCACACGATTTCACTTAGACTGAACTTGAATTTTCTGATGACAAAGGAACTGGACTTCCTTCAAAAAATTTTTTTTGGTTTAGTTATGAAATTAACATATTTTTAGCGTTTTCCAAATGTTGCTCTTAGTGTTAAATCTATTTGAAACTTGTCACATATTTATCGACTAGCCAGCAGGAGAAAGCTGTGTTTTTATCTACGAGCGTTTCTGGGGACTGGAACGAACTATTTTCTTAGGCTGATCTCATCAAAGAGCAGAGAAATGTGACAGTTGCTCATTTTATGTTATTTATTCTAAATTGAGCAGATTATAATTTCACACATATTAACATAAAAGTGCATTTAAATGCCTCGGAGCGACTTCAGAATGTGTTTCCTGTCATTGTTCCCTTCCTTCGAAGCATAAACTTCCCTTTCACATTTATTACAAATTTGACTCTTTTTTTAAGTTTTATTTATTTATACAAGCTGGGGTGTGGGCAGAGGCGCAGGGCGGCGAGAGGGTTCACCAGACACAGAGCGGGGAGCAGAACAGGCAGATCAGAAACACACTGCTGAGGGGAGCAACGGGCAAGGCAGGAGAGGTCTGCCGCGCCATGTGGGATTCTCCCGGGCTGGGTGTCGAACTCGCGTCACCGCTGCCGACAGCTCCACAGCGCAGCGCTCAACCGCTGCGCCACCAGGGAGGCCCCAAATTTGACATTTCAGCACTGATGTCTTGACTACCTGGGGCACCCCGGTGATGCTGCACCAGGCCGACAGGCTGCTGGTCCTGCTGGGGCTTTGGGGGGAGCTCCCAGCTGGAGGATTCAGCGGGGACAGGTGGCGCCCCCTAGCGGGAGGCCCAGCCCTCTACACAAGCCCGGCCCTCCGAGCCTTGGCGCCAGGCCCCGCAGGGCTGGACACAGGCGCCGCTGGCCTGACACCGCCCGGCGCTCCCACCTCGCTCGTGCCACCCGAGGCCACTCACAGATGCTCCGAGGATCCGTGGCAAGCACGGGCGCCTTCTCCGGAGCGGAAATACCCGGGCCGGCGGCCGCAGCAGTGCAGAGGGACAGGTGGAGCCCACACGGGGCCCTGTGCAGCCCGTCCCCCTGCCCTAGACTTTTAGGGGATTTTGAAGGGCTTTAAGAACCGGAATTCAAGGAGCTCAGAGGCAGATGCTCTGGGGCCATTAGACCGGCCGGCAGCCTCCCTGTCTCCTCCTCGGTGGCTGACTTAAGCTTTCCGTGTTTGGGTTTCTCCTCTCCAGCTGGAGGTAACTGCCTGTGATCTGCGGACGCGGAGGTGAGGGGAGAGCCAGAGCAGACGCGCTCCCTGCAGTCACCCCAGCTGGCGCCTACACAGGAAGCCTCAGACGAAACGCGGCCAAAGGCCCTGCTTTTGTAAGACGTGCCCGTCGACACTCATGATGAAATGATCCATTCCACTTTTGAAACTACTTTGCATTATTATTTTACAGGCTAGCAAATGACCCGAACGCTGGGCAAGAATTATTATTACTCTTTCACTTAAGCCTCAGAGAGCCCTGGGGGCTCCAGAGCTCAGAGGTTCTCGGGTGCATGTTAGACGGGGGACCTGGTTCCCACAATTAGAGGTGGTGCTGGCACCTAGCGAGCAGCGGGAGCGCCGCGGCTGGAGCACCTCGGAGGACCCCGGCCCGAAACGTGCCCGGCGCCGGGGAGACCCGAGGACGCCTGCCCCGGCCCTGCTGTGGCGGTGACGCGCGACAGCTCCGAGGCAGAAAGCCAGTGCGTGGCGCGGCGGGGCGGCAATCCCGTCTCTGCCCCAGAGCCCGCGACCGCAGCCCGCCCCTGGGGGACGCGGCGCCTCTGCCCAGCCCCGCCCGCAGGTCGCACCGGCCATGTGCGCCCGGTGCTGGCACGTCCGGAAGGGGGTGCCAAAGACGCTCCTTAAATTCGGAAAGAGCAGATTCTCACAAGCAGCTCCCTGCCCGGGTCTGGCTTCCCGCCCCTCTTTGAGGGCCCTTCACCGCGTCGCGGGGTCCACCTGGAGCCGCCGCAGAGGCCCTCGGGCGCAGAGGCCCGGCAGCGCTGATGGGGGCCGCCGGAGGGAGCCGGGAAGGCAGAGCGGGGCCTCTGCCCGCTGGGGGAGGGGAGTGGCAAGGAGGGCGGGGTGGACTGGCAGCCGAGCAGGGCACAGCGCGGCCACAAGAGCCACAGGCCAAGGGCAGTTAGTTCTCGGGTCCCAAAGCCTCTGACTTCCCACCTGCCCCACAGGAGCCCGGCGCCCCAGCGCTCGGCCGGCGAGGCTGAGGCCGCTCAGCACACAGAGGCCTCCGTCCCACCAGGCCGCGGCCCGTGCAGGCAGGACAGCTGGAGCCCGCATCGGGCCCTGGGCAACGCCCGCGTGGCGCTGCCTTCTGCGTCCCTCACCCTCCTCCCCACCGCGCCCTGCCCCTCCGCGGCGCTCAGGTGACCGCGTCCCCTGACAAGGCCACCCCGGCCGCGCACGTTTCTGCGGGCACGGCCAGCGCGCGTTCGGACTTTCCCACTCCGCGGGGTGTTCGCGGGTTCTCCCGCCGCGCTCCCCGCGGCCACGCGCACACCCACCGCCCCGTCTAAGGCAGCGCCAGCCGCGACCGTATAATGTCCTTGTCAGCTCAGGGCAGGAAACGTTTCTTTTCGTAAGACCAAAAAGCACAAACTGTAAAATAGGGGGAAATGTCCATCGCCATTCCGAATTTCGGTCAAAGGGCCCCAGACTGAGAATTAACATGGGGGGGGAGGGAGGGTAAATATTTGCCGACCTAGAAAAAAAGACAAGCCATCATTAACCACAAAGGAAAGATGAGGATCCAACGTGAAAAGCCATCGCGACGCAGCAGACAGTTCCCGGGCAGGAACCACACAGGCTTCGTGCCCACGCGCGCCGCAGAAAACGCAAACCAGGAAAAAGCGGACGGCGCAGCCCCACCCCCACGCCCCCGCCCGCGCAGGGGCCAACGCCAGCTGAGAGTCGTCAAAGGGGGGTGGAGAGAAAAAGGACGCCTGGTCCCGCCCCCAAACCCCGCCAACTGCTTACCCTGCGCCCCCCGCCGCCCCCGCGCCCCGCCACGCCCCCCGCCCACGCGCACCGCACCCATCCTTGCGCAGGCTGGGCGGTCTTTCCAGCTGGAGCCCGAGCCACGCTGCGCTGCCCTGGGCAGGCCCGCCCGCCCGCCCGGACCCCACCAGGACCGAGACCTGAGGGCGCTGGAAGCTTCTGGGCCCGGGTAGCATGAGCGGACGAGCCCGCGTGCGGGCGCGAGGCCTGGGGCGCAGCGCGGACGCCAGGGAAGCGGAGGTGGGGCGCCCCCGGGCCGCGCCCTCGGTGGGTGCAGCGTCCTCACCGGTGAGTTCGGGCACCCTCGGCCCCCCCTCCCCTGCAGGCACGCGGCAGGCGGCGCCCCCGCACGGTGGGCCTCCCCGGGGCCACCGAGGCGCTGGCGCAGGCTGTCAGGCTTGCAGGATTCTCACGGGCGTGGGTGCGGTGGGGACCCCTCACCCCCTCAGAGCCGGCCGCCGCGCTCCAGTTCTTAGCCGACCCGGCACAGCCTCGAGCCGCGAGGGCGCTTACTGCGGAGGCGGGACTCGCGACGGCCGCGTGGGCGGACCTCGGGCGCGTCGAGTGGGCTGCAGCAGGGCTGGGGGGCCGCCTGGAGCCGGGGGACACCCGGTCCTGGCCCCTCGACGCTTCCTCAGCAGGCCCGGGCTCGGCTCCCCGCGCCGCGCCTCTGCCCCAACGGCGCGACCGGCAGAGAGGAAATCCAAGGAAAGAGCAGAAGGGGCGAGGCCTGACGGGTGTCTCCGGAAGGGGGGCCCGGCCCGGGCTCTGCGCGCGCCTCTGACGTCCTCCTAGGTCATGACGTCACGTCCCAGCCCGACCCTTTCTGCCCGTGTTAAGCAGACGGTGGCTCCTGAGGACAGCGAGGCCCTGCCCGGCAGCGGCCTCGCGGGAGCGAGCGGGTCTCCCCCGCGGGGTGAGTGTCCGCGCCTCTCCGCGAGGAGGCCGCCCACGCCCCGGCTGGGGGGGCGAGCGCAGGTGCGTGCTGCCCTGGGGTTCCCGCACCCCCGGCCCCCAGATGCCGCCCCCGCATCCTTGGGGGCTGCTCCCCACATTCTGGGGCTAGTGGGTGAGGGAACCCCACTCCCGGAGGGCGTGCTGCCTCAGTTTCTGCAAACGCAAAATACGCTGCGCTTGAGAGTGTCCTTTTAAGACCCCCCCCAGGACGTGGGGGACCCCCGCGCGGTGCCAGCAGCTGCCCGCGTCGCTGGGACGTTGCCCGACTTGCCAAACTGAACCCTGTCCCTGTGAAACGGGCCGGACCTCTGACCCAGCGCAGGCCCGGCCGGGGCGCCCCGCGCGGGGGTCCCGTGCTCTGCGGGGGTGAGCGGGGTCGCCTCGGGGAGCGCGTCCAGCTCCCGAGCGACCGAGGCCGCGGCGCCGTCCTGCCTCACGCGTCCCCTCGTCTTCACGGAGCCCCGGCCCGGCGTCCTCTGCGCCGGCCTCAGCAGACGGCGCTTGTTTGCGGACGGGGAGGCGTTTCTGAACCCCCGAAGCTGTTTTCACCCTGCGCCCCAGGTGCAGGCCGGCCCCGCGCCGGGCGGTCAGCACCTCTCCCTGCCCCCGCAGGCCTGTGCGGGACTCGGCGCTGCTGCCCGCTCGGCCAGACGCGTTCAGGGCCGCGCCGCTCTGGCTTTGGGCGGGTGGCCTCCGACGCGGCGCTGAGGAGAGCATCAGTGGTAGTGTCCTCTGCGTCCCCTTCAGCCGAAGATGCCGTCTGCCCTGGGGCGGCTGGACGTCCGTCCACGGACCCAGGCGGGGGAGCCAGAGGCGCGGACGGGAGCGCGGGCGTCCGCCCCTGGGAGAGCATGCCGCACCTGCGGGGCAGCAAGACAGGTGCGTCCTCCCCCCTCGCGTGTGGCGCTCAGCTCCCAGGTCCAGCACGTGCCTCGTGGGGGCAGGAGGATGTTTCCGGCCGCGCTGCTTCCCGCCCTCGCCTGGACGCGGGTTTTTGATCCGTTTTCTTTCACTCATAAAGATAACGTATTTTGGAAACAGATGTCACCTGCGGAAAAGGTTTTCTCTTTGTGCCCAGGGCAAACGAGGCGCCTTCTCCTTCCCCGCCGGCCCCGTGGGGTCATGTGCTTTCTGGCACAGCTGTCCGTGGGGAGAGGTGACCCGTTGCAAGTTTCCGTGTCCAGGGCCCGGGCTGGCCTCTGAAATGGCACGGGACTGGGGGCGCCTGCCGGGAGCGGGTCTGTCTTGCCGGGTCTTCGAGGCCCTGTGCCCCCCAGAGTGAGGACTGGCTGGCCCAGGAGCGTGGGTAATAGCTGTCTTCACATCACTGGCCGCAGACACCAGGGAGGCCAGGGCTGGCCCCGGCCTGCGAGCAGAGGCCGCTCCCTCCTCTCACCCACAGCCCCTCGTCTCGCCCCGCCCCTTCCGCAGGCCAGAGCACCGCTGGCATGTCCAGGCCTGCCGGCTCGGACACGGAGGCCGAGTCCCTGGCCCGTCCGGGCAGCTCAGTGACGGCCATTTGTTCAGGAGCTTTTCCGGAACTGGCAGGCTCTGGGTGGAGAGGCCGAGGCGGGAGGAGGGAGGCAGCGAGCCGGGGCCCGGGGGCTTCTCTCCTGGGCACCCTCGTTGAGCCCTGAGGCGAGGGAGAGTCTTGGGCGGGGAGCCCGGTCCCCCGCGCGGCCGGCTGTGTCCCAGCCCCCCAGAGTCCACCACGTGGGATCAAGGGGGAGGGAAATCAACCCGTTTGGGGAGGGGGCGTCTGGTGAGCCCCCAGCCCGGCTTGTCTGCCCACGCGGGCGTGCGGCCCCTCCGTCCAGCCTCCCTGCACACGCTCGGGTTGGCTGGGAAGGGCCGACGCCCAACGGCCTCGGCCGCCGCGTCCAGGGCTGTGTCAGGGTGGAACTGGACCGTCCGCATCTGAGCGCGGTGAGCCCTGAGCCCGCCGAGGCTGGGTGCGGGGTCCGGGGCTGGGCGGGAGGCCTGGGAGGGGCCGCGGGGAGCTGTTCCGCGCTCCACTGCCCGTCCTGGTGCACGCCGGCTGAGCGGGTGCCGCGCCTCCGTGTCTGCAAACGCCACGTCGGTGTTCCCAGGGTCCAGCGGGGTCCCCGTGCGGCTGGCCGCGAACCTCTTCAGCCTGACCCTGCCCCCGGACTGGCGGCTGTTCCAGTACCACGTGGCCTTCAGCCCCGACCTGGAGTCCCGGAGGCTCAGGGCCGCCTTGCTGTACAGCCACAGCCAGCTCTCCGGCAAGGCCAAGGCCTTCGACGGGGCCGTCCTCTTCCTGTCCCAGGAGCTGCAGGAGAAGGTAGCGCGGGCGGGTCGGAAGCGAAGCCCCCGGGGGCGGCTGATGGGTCCCTCTCCGGGTGGGGCCAGGGAGGGGAGGGGCAGCGCGTGGTGGACAGCAGGGCCAGAGGCACATGGGCGGGGGCACGGCTGAGGGGCGTCCCTGGGGGCCCGGCCAGGAGGCCCAGAGCCCTGCTGAGGACCGGGCCTGTCCTGGCATGTCAGGGCCTCGGAGGGGGCTCCCCGGAGCCGGCTGCTGGGCTGCTGCGCCCCTCTGGCTTTGCGGTGGCCGGGTGGGGGCTTAACTGTGCCCCGGGGAACAGGACAGGAGGTCCCAGCGCTGCCCTGGGCTGGCCCGTCCCCTCCCGGCTTGTGCCCGCCAGGACGGGCGGCCCCTGCAGGCCCGCGGGCGGTCAGGCGGAGAAAGGACGTGACTGCGGGGCGAGGAGGGGCTGGGTCCGAGGGCCGGGCCGGCTCAGGACCCCCGGGGAAGGCGGCTCCTGGACAGCTGCCCCTGCCACCTCCGGCGTGCGGCCTGGACCTCGTGCTGAGAGCCGTGGCCCTGGGCCTCCCGGCGGCCGCCTGCAGCTGTCTGCGGCTCCAGGGATCTGGGCTCCGTCTGCAGTGGGAAGCTCCCCGGAGGCCTCTCCCCGGGAGGACGGGGGGGCCCAGCAAGGAGCCCCCCACCTGGCACTCGTCCTCTGCCGCACCCCCTCTGCTCCCCCGCCTCCCCCCGCCCCGAGTTCCCAGACAGCGTCCGCTGCTCTGGGGCTCAGGGACCCGGGTCTGGGCCGAAGGTCCATCCAGACGTCAGAGCCGGCCACTGGCCGCGCCCGCGTCCCCCCGAGCCCGCTCCGGCCCAGCCCCTGCTCTTCCATCTCTGCTCCAGGTCACGGAACTGACCAGCCAGACGCGCAGGGGCGAGACGGTGAGGATGAGGCTCACGCTGACCGCAGCGCTGCCTGCCCGCTCCCCGGCCTGCCTGCAGGTCCTCAACCTCATCTTCAGGAAGTACGGCCACCGGGGCGCTGAGGGCGGTGCAGACCCAGCCCCGCCCGGCCCCGGGCAGCTCAGGAGTGGGGAGTGGACGCCGAGCTGCGCAGGGCCGGGGCACTGGGCACGGGAGGGGGCAGCCCAGGGGCCCGGCGGATGGGGCTGGCTCGGGGGCCCCAGATAGCGCCGGGGAGCTGACCGGAGCCGTGGGGAGGCGCGTCCCGGTCAGCCGGCCAGCCGGCCGCGGCGACCCCCCGTTGCGGCTCCCGCACGCTGCGACTGGCCTGTCCCCGGGGCTCTGTGCGCGGCCGGGCTCACAAGCGGTTTCCAGGACCCTGAGAAAGCTGTCCATGTACCAAGTGGGACGGAACTTCTACGACCCCTCGCAGCCCGTGGAGCTTCCCCAGCACAAGTAGGTCCGCCGGTACCGACGTCCCGCGAAACTGTCCAGGGGCGGCCCAGCTGGCAGCCGGGAGTGGACGCGCCTCGTGCAGCCTGCGAGCCGGGCGCCCCCCGGCCTGCCTGTGCCCCCAGGCTGTCCCTCTGGCCCGGCTTCTCCGCGGCCGTGTCCTGCTTCGAGAGCCAGCTCCTGTTCAGCGCCGACGTGAGCTACAAGGTCCTGCGGAACGAGACGGTGCTGGAGTTCATGGCTGGCCTGCGCCTCTCCGTGGGGGAGGCCGGCTTCACCCAGGCCTGCGAGAGGCGGCTGCTGGGGCTGGTGGTCCTGACGAGGTGCGGGCCGTGGGGGGCCGGGGCTGCGGGGGCCGGGGCCGGCTGAGCGCGGAGCGAGCTAAAGGCAGACAGGCGCCCCCACGCCCCGAGAAGCGGGGCCCTCCCCGGCTCCCTGGGGGCGTGGCCCCCATGGGTGTCTGTGTGGTGCAGCCGAGGGTCAAAGCAGGACCCGGAGCCCTGCCTGGCCCTCCCTGCTCCTGCTGGGCGGCGAGGGGGCAGGCCGCGGGTGCTCAGCGCTACCCGGCAGCGTCTGGGAGACGGGCGGGCAGTTCCCGGCCCGGGGCTGATGGGAACGAGCCTGGCACTCGGCGAGCGAGACCCGGGCCTTGGCAGGACGAGCGGCGGCTCGGCCTCTCCCCGGGGCGGGGCCAGGTCCCGCACGGAGCAGCCCAGCCTGCGGGGAGAGCCCGTCGCGTTTGAGAGCGACTGTCCTCGCCCCAGGCGCCTGCGAGACCCCTCGGAGCCCGGCCGAGCGGCTTGGGAGGCAGCCGCTGCAGCCGGGTCCAGGAGAAACCGCGGCTCCGTTCCAGGTACAACAACAAGACGTACCGCGTGGACGACATCGCCTGGAGCGTGAGCCCCACGCACACCTTCCGCAGGCGCGACGGCACCGAGCTCTCCTACGCGGAGTACTACCGGCAGGTGGGCTGCCCGCGCCCGCCCAGTCCCCCCCCGGGCAGCGCCTCGGCCACCGAGTCGCCGCTCCTGCCCGGGGCCCCTGGACAGTGCCGAAGGCCCTTTCGGGTCAGCCACCCCCCTGGACCTCGCCGGCCCGCGGCGCCCCGCGTGGGGCTGAGCCTGCTCCCCCGTCCTCAGGCCCTTCCCACCTCCCCTCACCGCTGCAGCCGGCGGTCTCACACCTCCACACGCCCAGGCCCCCTGCCCAGCCCCCCAGCAGGCGGGGCACCCTGGACGCAGCACGAGCCGGCCAGCCTTCCCCGGCCCCTCGCTCGGCCTCCGAGCCGTGGCGCCCCACTCGGTCCTGCCCACCCCCATCCCCCCACTCCAGTCTTTGCCGGGGTAGTGGCGTCCAGGTGGCCGCGGCAGAGCTGGCCACCCCTAGCGTGGCCAGGGAGCCAGATGGACGGGTGTGGGACAAACAGGACGCTCCTTGCTCATCCGCGAGGCTCGGCGGAGACCCCAGCACCCCCCCTGCAAGACCTGGGCCAGGGGCGCGCGAGGACGCGCTTTGGGGTCTGTGGCCGCCTGTGGCCAGCTGTCCCTGCCTGTGCAGTCCAGCCCGAGCCGTGTTGCCTGCCGGCCGGTCTCGGGCCAGTCCCGGCGCACTGCCCGTCTCCGGACCTCACCGACAGTGGCTGAGAGCATGGCCTTGACTGGACGCTCAGGAGGGGCCGCCTCCCGCCACCCTGCCGCTGTCCAGCCGCGGCGGGCGCAGACGGGAGGTCGTGGCCGCCAGACAGCCCTGGCGCCCGCTGTGGCCAGGCGGGGGCGGGCACGAGCTCGCGCGACCCCTCTGTTCCCTCTGCCCCAGCAATACGACATCACTGTGTCTGACCTCGGCCAGCCGGTGCTGGTCAGCCGGCTGAGAAGCAAGAGGAACATCGCGTCGGAGCCCCGCCTGGTCCACCTCCTGCCCGAGCTCTGCTTCCTGACAGGTGACTGGGCTGCCTCTGGGCCGGGGCGGGCGGGGCAGGAGGCAGGAGCCCAGGCCTGCGTCCCCTGGCTGGCCACTGCCGCTGCCCACGTCTGGGCTCCGCGCTGCGGCTGGGGCACGGGGGCCAGTGCGGGTTTGCTCCTGGGAGAGCTGCGGGGTGGTGGCCACTGATTGATCGGTGGGCGGGCCCAGATCGGCTCTGATTGGAAGGAACCAAGGGGATGTGGTCCGGGAGGGAGGAGGCCGCCTCGGGGTGCTGCTTCGCCCCCAGCCCCGGGCCCTGCGGGCGGCCGTCTCCCCACGAGTGCCCCTGGTGCCGGTGCAGGCGGTGCTGCTGGGGACCTCGGCGGCGAGGCCGTTGGGACGTCCTTGTGTCTCCAACGCCAGAGGCGGCCACTAGGAAACCGCGTGGCCTCTGGGCCCGCGCTGGCCCCCCTGCCCGGGCTCCGGCCCTCACTGTCCCCCGACACGGCAGGGCTGGGTGGCTGGGCCACCTCCGACTTCCAGGCGATGAAGGCGGCGACCGAGCAGATGCGTCTGGGCCCGCTGGAGAGGCAGCAGCGTCTGGCCCGGCTGGCGGACAACCTCCAGAGGTAGTCCCGGCACTGGCCGGCGCGCCCTCCCGCGTCCAGGGTCCCTGCCCTTAACCCATGACCCACGTGGTGTCGCCGGCCTGCAGGCTGGACAGTGGCTGGGCGCCAGGCCAGAGACCCGGATGGCGCGGCCAGCCCGGTCCTATGGGCAGCTGGGGGCCTCGGAGACCGGCGCCTGACCCACCCAGTGTGTCCACAGGAACAGGGAGGCCCGCTTCGAGCTGGAGACCTGGGGGCTGCACCTGGGCGGCCAGGTGTCGCTGACCGGCCGGGTGGCCCCTGCGGAGAAGATCCTCGTGGGAGACCAGGAGGTGAGCGCTGCCCCCGCCGCCTGCGGCTGCTCCGGCCCACGCGTCCAGCCTGCGTCCCCCCGGCAGCCCTGCCCCCGGACGGTCCAGGCAGCCGCAGACTCCGGAACCGGAGCAGTCGTGGGCCGTGTTCTGACCCAGCGCGGCCCCCCAGGCTGGCCACTGGCCGCTGGGCACAGGCGAAGAGCTCGGCCGCTCCCCCGTCCCCTCCC
>PVIJ01007904.1:0-78643 GCA_004024925.1 Scalopus aquaticus | reverse complement strand
AACTGGTCTATTATTTTGAGTAGTTTTCCTATGGAATTTTTAGGGTTTTGTATATATATTATCATATCGTCTGCAAATAGAGACAGTTTAATTTCTTCCTTTCCTATTTGGATCCCTTGAATGTCTTTCTCTTGTCTAATTGCTCTGGCTAGGACTTCCAGTATTATATTGAAAAGTAATGGTGAGAGTGGACATCCTTACCTTGTGCCTGATCTTAAGGGAAAGGCCTTCAGCTTCTCACCATTGAGTATAATATTGGCCGTGGGTTTGTCGTATATGGCTTAATAAAAAATAAATCTTAAAAAAAATGTTTCTGTAGGAAGAAAGATTAAAATTTGGAAGCTGGAAATTAGACAGATGTATGGTGAGTGACTGCAGTCTTGAGAAAGCAGGGTATCACACAGTGCTGTCCCAGCCACCCTCCTTTTCTAGGACCCATGTGAAGGCAGCTTCTCGCTGTGGTACAGGCCCGCCTATCTCTGGTGGGAAAGCTGGGGAGTCTCCTTCATCCTCTCTCCAGATGCCCCAAAGCCAGGAAGACTCAGGTGCAGCAGTGATGCCGTGCAGTCATCCATTCTCCCCAAAGCATCTCTGGCGAGAAGACCCTCCTCTTGGCACCTCATCCCCTGGCCCTCGCCCCCTGGCCCCATGAAGGCAGCTCCTCTGCTGCTGCCAGAGGCTGGGGAGGGGACCAGAGTGTAAGTCCAGCACCATCTGACCTTCTCAACGCGATGTCAGACTAACATCCCTCCATGTACACCCTTCCCCCCTGCAAAGTAGCTCATGAAAAAGGCAGCTGTGGCACCCCAATCCCCAACAACTCACAACACACACCTGACCCACTCCATCCCACCACTGGGCATTCCAGCCCCAGCGCCAGCCCCTGCGATGCAAGCAGGTTGTATTTTTCAATCTCCTGCAGTGTGGGGAAAATAGAAACATGGATTCTATCTAACTCATCGGCATTTAAAATGATCATATTTGGCGAATTAGTTGTCATGAGTCCCTAGTCACACAATATTTGAAAATGTAGAATTTACTTCAAAATGTTTTAACTTTTCATTTCAAATGGAGCTCACGGCATCTGAATTCTTCAGCAATCTGGCCTCTCCTGGCTTTTATTAGGCTATAAAAAAAACAGCAAAAATTGGTCTCCCTGGTGGCACAACGGGTTAAGCACAGCACTATGAAGCTATCCAGAGCCACTGCAGCAGGAGTTCAATACCTGGCTAGGGAGTTTCCCAAATGGCACGGCAGACCTCTCCTGCCTCGCCCGCTGCTCCCCTCAGCAGTGTATTTCTGATCTGCCTGTTCTGCTCCCCACTCTGTCTCTGGTGAATCCTCTCACCACCCCACATCTCTGGCCTACACCACAGCTTGTGTGCATAAATAAATATATCTTGAAAAAATTTAAAAAAAAAAGAAAGAAAAAGAAACCAGCAGAAGTCAGAGGGTAGAAGAAGTCACCACACTTACCATAACACAGGAAGTTCTATTTTCTGGACTAAGTGCCTTACAATGTCAAGAGGGCAGGGAAAGAAAAGGTATTTGTAAAGAGTAAAAACATTTCTAAACATTTCTAAATTTCCTGAATGGGATTTTTGTTCTTAATAACAAGAAGAGCTAGCACGGGCAGTGCCTAATCTGTGCCAGTTCCTGAACCCAAAGCCGTTTGGGCATTAACTCCCCCAATTCTCACAGCAACTGCTGTTAACCCATCTCACAGATGAAAGGACTGAGGCTTGGTCACAGGCGCTCCAAGTTTGTCTTCGTCTGCATCCTCACCCTTTCTGGAACTTTGCCTAAACTTTCTCTATTTCTGCTGCTTCTAATATTTCATTTTTATCAGACTTGAGAAAACTAAACTTCTTCTCAGACAGAGAAAGCATCATCTCTCCACTCTGATGCACATTTATTTCTTGGACTGGAATGCAAATTTCCAGAAGTCCATTTCTCTGGCAAGGAGCACCGAAGCCTGACGTCCCACTGCTGCTGTGGGGCTTGAGGCTCGAAGGCCTGCTTGTCATCCACCCTCAAAGGGGCTGTTTCCTGGAGATGTGCGCTGACATTGTATGTTTGACCAGTGGTGATACTGAGGGAGCTTGCTGAACTTCAGTTAGGCTGGTCCCCTGAACTCTGTCCAGGAGAGCTTCAGAGATCTGTCTGGACTCAGTCAGTACCCCCTGACACCCCCCACAAGATCTCTCTTCCTTCCTGGGCATGGAGAAACCTCCCACGTTGTCCATGTCCCATAGTTACCAAGTGAGGTTTCAACTATTTCCCCTACTTTCAAGTACCCTATGCACCCCATAAAAACAGGCAGCAGTAGTGAGCACTTCAGAACCCATGCCACCCACTTTGGCCCTCCTGGTCACCCTAAACTTACCCACTCTTCACTTCCTGTCTTGGCTCTGCCTCGTCCAGCCAACTCCATGGAGACTTAGTTCTTGGATCACTCATTCAGCTCAGACCTTGGACGCTTCAGCCTCTGCTTCCTATGTGTGCTCATTGGCTCCTCTGCCCCCCCCAAGCTGGCAGGGCCCCCCTGAAGTTGTGCAACCATCCATGGGACCCTGCCCCCCAGAGTGGGAAGCAGACAACAGAACCCCATCCAGAAGGAGGGAGGGAACACCCATAAAGTGCCAGACACTTTGCAGCTGTCACTTAATCCTCACAACTGCTTGTCAATTATTTATCCCCCACTTTATTCCATAAATGGGCTGAGAAGCCTTATGAGACTACATAAAAGACCGACCGGTGTGAATTGAAAGCAGAAGCAAAAGAAGAAAGAGAACAGAGCACACACACAGGGCTCAACTCAGGCACGAAGCGTGTAAAGTCTGCTCTGCACAGCCCTGACCTGGCCTCCAGTGCCCCCAGAGCCCATAAGAGAAGGCAGCCCGAGCAGTTCCTTGAAGCAGGTGCTGCCATATTGGGTTGACAGGTGAAGAAATACATCAGGTTGTGTGGCGTGTCCTAGGTCGAGTGGCAGAGAGATTTAGATCAAGGCCTGCCCAACTAGAAGATACCTTCTAAGTCTAGCTATAAGATTCCCCAGGTTCTCTCACCTGGGCACACTGCTTCCTCCTGAATGGGAAGTGTCCTCAGCGGCCGTGCCCTCTCTCAGGCACAGTGGTGTCACCTGGGTGATTAGAGATGACACTGGCTGCAGTGGCTTGTCCTGGGGGCTGTGGCCACCAGGGAAGAGGTGCCCGCCGCTGTCCTGGCTAGCAGACGCAGAGGCACTCAGCCCCCAGCACGAGTGGACACCAGGGAGCCGCAGAGCAAGCCTGCGAGGTGGCCCACGCGACTGTGCGACCTCTGCCTTCCCTGCTTCACCCGAAGGCAGAATACAACTAATAGGCTTGTCATCTGGGGAGATAACATTAGCCTGATTATTACCATTTTACTCAACAAGTCGCTTTAAATTAGTTACATTGCACTCTGAAAAGAATTAGCTCTGGTTGACTTTCCCCTTCCTGCTGATTATCACACTGGCAGAATTCATTAGTCCCATAGATAAGCCAGAGCGTTTGTGCGCACACCGGGCAGACACACACTCACTGTCCCTCCACAGGTCAGGGCTGGACAGCCAGAGGGCACTAGGAAAGATGAGTCTGCGGGTGGGCAGCTTGGCATCGGGACCGCCAGTGACCTCTTCTCGTGGCCCCTCCACTCTCGTCATCACCCTTGAGAGCTGCGGGGCTTGCTCACTGGTTGAATTTGTCCTTGACTGTCCTTGTAGAAGTCTGTGAATGAAGCTGTCAGCTACTTTCCTTTCAATGGAAAAATCTCCAAGAAGAATTGGAGACATATCCTGAGGGTAGGGCAGAGGGAAGACACTTCTTGAGCCTGGACCCTGCGCAGAGAAGCAGGCTAGAGAGGACCATTCTGGGAGCACTGGCTGCTGTGGAGTGAACTTGACTTCCACCTTGGCTTCTGCAATGGTCTGAGGGTTGTGTGCCCCAACGCTCACATGTTGAAACTTGATGCCAGTGTGGTGGTATTAGGAGGTGACACCTCTGGAAGATTAGGTTGTGGGGATGGAAGTTTCTTGAATGGGAGTAGTACCTTTATAAAAGAGGCCTCAGATCAAATAGACGGTGGTGGAGGATTATGAGTGCTTTGGTGTAGGTGTGGTAAGGTAGCATATGCCTGAAGAGCTGTGTCCTTATAGCTCTGAATCACTTATAGTGTTATAAACCAAGGTGACCTCAATAAAAAAATAAAATTTCTCTTTAAAAAAAAATAATAATGAGAAGAGGCCTCAGAGAGCTCCCTCACTCTCGCCTCAGAGAGCTCCCTCACTCTCGCCCACCAGGTGAGGCTCTGAGGAGAAAGCAGCAATCTGCAACCTGGAAGAGGCCCCCCCCAGGATCCACCCATGCAGGCTCCCTGATCTTGGCCATCCAACCCCCAGAACTATGGGAAATAAAGTGTGCTGTTCAGCACCCAGTCTGTGGCAGTTTGTTGCAGCAGCCCTGTAGCAAGACAGCCCCTTCCTTTGACCTCTCTGAGCCTCAACTTCCCCTGCTGCCATTGGGGATAAGAGTGGTTACCTGGGACAGCTGCTGTGAGGCCTGCCGTGGTCATGCTCAAAGCTAGGTTTCCATGGGGTCTTTCCCTTGAGAGGGACATATGACCAATTCACTTCATTCTGATCATAATCCTCATATGAGTCAGCTACAATCATCATTCCCATTTTCGTGTGAGAAAATGCAGCTACAAAAAAAATCAATTATAACCAGGTGGCCCAAGCCACACAGTCATCATGCTACAGACAGGCTCTGGGGGCCTGTGGTCGCCTCCGCAGCCTGCTCTTAGTGGCTGTGCCTTGTTGGTTACATGAGCAGGTACCAAAAACAGTTCATGAAATTCTGGCATAAAGAAGAACTCAGCTATGGTTAACTGCTCTTGTTAATTTTATGCCTTGTGGGATGGAGAGGAAAGGCAAAATGGGGGAGAGGCCATTTGACTGGAATGGACCCTGCTGCCCTGAGTTCACAGATTATGGTTTCCCACTTCAGCCCAAGACCCCCCTGCCCAAAGGGGTTCATTTCAGAAGCTGCTTCCCTCACGGACACGTTCATAATATTCCCAAACACAGAATGCTGACTAGAAGACGTGGAGAGGAAGCTCCGGGACGCTCCAGCAGAGCCCCACACACTGCAGATGAGGAAACTGAGCCCTGGAAAAGCCGCTGAGCCAGCAGGACCCCGGCCCGGCAGCTCAGAGCTGAGCCTCTGCGCCATCTGCCCACGAGCCTGTTTGCATATTGTTTTCCATAACTTTACATACTGGGCTCCAGGGACCACGTGTGAAACAAAATAAAAGAAATTGCAGGCACTGAATTCAAGCTTAATGATCAATATTTGACACACTTGAAATGTGGAACAGAGCCCCGGGCTTCAGGGAAGGGGAGGCGTGGGGCCTGCTGAGGGGGAGCAGAGAGCAGGGAGCGCCTCCTCCGTGCCCAGTCAGGAGGTCTCTCCATGGAGGGGGCAGATCCTCCTGTGAACAGCGGACCCAGAGGCTGCTGCTGTAAGGGGCCGCAGGCAAGAGCCCCCTACAAAGGCCCAGCAGAACTAGGACAAGAACCGGGATACAAGTCCCCTCGTGGCTGCCTCCACGGCCCCTCCCTACAATCACCCAGCAGTTAACAGAACTCACGTCTTCTGACTCCAGGACTTCAGGAGGGCTCCAGCTGGTCACCTTCAGGGTGAAGCTACCTTCACACCTGCTGAAGCACAATTGCTCCCCCCTGGGGGCGGGGGGGCCCTCAGGATTGCCGCCAAGCCTCTCCCACTTGCCCAGAGCCCTCCCGCCTCCGGAACTGTCCCCTGGAAGACCCAGGGCGTGAGCAAGGGAGCCCAAGGACAGACAGGTCTAGGGCTCTAGGGCTGCACCCGCGGTCCCCGGGGCACATCCTGGGGCGGGCGGGCCCTAACCCCTGCTGTACTCTACCTGGGGCATGGTTAGAGGCGGGAGTGGAATAAAAACACCCACAGAGCCCACTCAGGAAAGCAAAGCCAAGTGAACAGTTACCGGCAGGTTGGGGAAGAGCAGACGGGACTGCCCAGGACACCTGGCTCACTCCTGCAGAGTCCAAGGAAGACCAAGCGTGACAGGTTAGCATGCGGCAGGGGTGGGCCAGCACCAGCAGCTGGAAGAGACCCAGAAGTTCATAGGAACTTAGTAGAGAGCTAAAGATGGGGTCAGACACGGCCTGAAAAACCCCGCTCCAGTCAGCAGAGGTTTCCCTACAAAGACTTGGTTTATTACAGGGGATTTGCTGGTTAGTTTCATGCCAGGATGTGCCCAGTGAAGACTTCTCCCGAGGAGAGAAAGACAGGGCAGAAACTACCTTTTGGGTTGGAAGGAAACCACGTCTGGGGTGGCAGGTGGGCCTTCAAAGGCTCAAGTTCTAGGTCCTTCCCCTCTGGTCCATGTTCTGAGCCTCTTTTCTCTGTTTGGCTGGAAGGCTCAGACTAAATTGGATTTCTCTGAGTTTTGACATGTTAGAAAGAAGCAAAGGAAGAAAGAAACTCTCCAGCCACTTGGTCTCTTTGCTCTTCCTCCACCTTGTCATGGCTGCACTATTTTGCTTTCTCTGCCTAAAGTGCTGTTCCCTTGAGTATCCATTCAACTCAACCCCCCCCCCCAATTTTTCATGTCTTTATTCCAAAGCCATATTCTCAGAGTGGTCTTTCCAGACTTTCCTATTTAAAATAAAGTTTAAAACTTACTGATCTATCTATCTATCTCTTTCTCTCTACCTCTCTCTGAGAAAGGTATATCTATCTATATATAAATGATTGTATTATCTGTTTGTATTTATTGTCTAGCTGTTTTCCTCAACTAGAATGTAAGTCAACGAAAACAAGGATTTCAGACTGGTTTTGGTCACTGTTGTGTCCCCAGAGCCAAATATGTGCTTGACATTTTGCTCACAATCTATGCTGAATGAATGAGGAATCTGCACCCAGACCATGCCCCCAAACCGTGAATGACCACACTCTTCCAACAGAGGGCGCCAGCAGCAGTGCCATCCACTCGGCATGACTCCACACAGTAGAACCTGTCTCCTTGGGGCACAGGCCCCCTCTCCCAAGACCCCAACTTCCCAGGGGTCTGAGCTTCAGTTCCCTGTAGTCTCTCCTCTGCATTTGTAAGTTTTAATAATTCCAACCTCTTCCCTTTGTTCCCTCAGCCCTACGGGTAGTTACTCTCTACAGCTACTCCCTCCATGAAACCTATAGTTCTCTTCCTATGCTCAATGACTGGTTGCAACTCTACCTAGTTAGCAATTTGTTATATTTAATTCTTCCCATTCAAATAACTGGTGTGGTTTCTCTCTTGTGACAGATAACACCCACCACTCAGGATAACCACTATTACGACAGCCTTCCCACTTGTCTTTCTACCTGTAAGTCAGATGCTGAATGGGGGTAGAAGAGGCTCCCTGCTCTCACCACCTAAGTAAGACTGATGGGAACTTCTACTTCACACTCTCCTCTGTTTCCCGTAACTTTGCCTGAACCCCAAGATGAGCTAGTGCCCCTGGGGCTCCCTCTGGCTGACTCCACCACTGCCCTATCACCTCATACTAAAGCTACTTATTTGTCCCTGTCTCTCTCAACTGCAGTGACTTACCCAAAAGCAAGGACCATGTTTTACTCAAGTCTGCAGCCCTACTACTGCTTAGCATACTTCCCTACACATAGTAGGTGCTCAGTAATGTTTGACCAACCTCATAAATATTTGATAATCTGGCTATTCCAACATGCTATGAAAGCCACTCATTTTAATGTGCTACTCCACCTGGTAGAAATACAAGATAGAAAATTCATGTGTCAGTGAAAAAAAAACAAAGACAAAGGAGGACAAGCAAGAGACGGGAGTCTCTGCTCGAATCACAATGCAAAACGGGACTTTCAGACATGAAATGTGTCCAGTCCGCAGCGAGTCCCTCTCCTCATAACGCTGGGCTATAATTACGTTTGCATCGCATCTGCATGTTATTATTTACATTTCCATGTTGGTGTTTGCACAGCTGGCACGGTTCCCAAGAAGTCATCCCTTCTGAGCACAGAGACCGCACGTCTCCTGGAAAGGCTGCTGGGTCCCAGACTGCTGAGCTCCTCCAGATGCCAGCCAGCTTCCCAGACTGGGGGGCCCTGCCAGCCAGGCTCCCTTTTCACTCTCAATCTATCCATCTCTCTCGCCTTCCTCCTGTTCCCTTCCCCATCCCCTCCCTCCAGCTCTCATTTCTGGGAGAGCGTCTATTAGAATCACTTGTGCAATAGATAACGACCCCTTTATAGCTGCTAGTGCTTCCCCTGTGTAATTAGGAAGTGCATTGTTGTGTAATTCAGAAATTAATTAGTAGTAAATGTTTCGAAAACGCAGGTGGAAGTGGGAGGCCTACTGTGCCTTATCAACCATGCATCCGCACTGTTCTGCAGCTCCAGGGGACATTCATGGGCTTACCCGGGACCTCGCTCCATAAAAGCCCCTCCCTGGGACCTCTGTGGTTCTGGGGGTTGGCCCTCTCTTCTTTGCCCGGGTTGGTAAGGACATAGCTGCAAAGGCCATCGCTGGTCACATATCAAGGTACTTTGGCCAACTGCTGGGCAGCAGCCACAGAAGATGTCTCTCAGCTGCCCAAAGAGCTGGGGGAAGTGGGGGGGAGCAGGGGGGTCTTTCCAGCTCAGGGAATGAAGGGAGCAGGTGTTAGTTACCTAGCAACCTGAACCTCGGAAGGCCATGAATGTTGCCTTAGAAAGGGAACAGCCTGGAATTATTTCTCTCTGATCTAGAAAGGAAAAGTAGCACAGCAGGACCATGAAACAGAAGATGGGAGTAAGCAAGGGGCTGCGCCCGGGGCCCGGGGTCCTGCAGGGCTGCAGTGACAACCTCAGAGTCAAGGCACAGCCCTAAATCCTCCCAAGAGCCCAGGTTTCTCCAAATAGCCTTGTCTTGTTCTATTCCTTCCATCTGCAATGCCTTTCCCTCTCATCTGCAGGGTCTGCACAATACCTAGAACACAGCTGATGCAATAAATATTTACTGAATGAATGAGTGAATGAATTCCCAGCTCCTCACGTCCATCCTGCATGAAGCCTAATCATTTTCCTAAAACAGCATTAGCTTCTCTCTTCTCTCTTTTCCTTACCTCCCTGTCCCTCTCTTTCAGCCCCGATGTCACAGATAATTGTTACCAGTGAGTGTCTGTCTTCCCTATTAAACTGCAGCCTTCTTGGAAACAGGGACCGGGCTTAATCATCTTTGTAGCCCTCCCAGCATCTCCCAAGGCAATTGTGTGGCTCTGCTCTCTGAGCACCTACCCACGGTCCGGGGTGACTGTTTCACAGGCTGTATTGAAATCCCAGGACAACCCTTATCTGGGACTCAAGCTCCTCAGAGAAAATGCCATTTTGTAATGATACTATATATTCCTGATAACCAGATTATCCCCTAAATTAGTTGAAAGCTATAGTCCTTAAAAATAAAACTATCGTTGCAAGTTGATTTTAACATAATTTAAATATAGGCAGCATGCTGTATTTGAAAAATAAAGGATTGATTTACAGAACTTTATTTTTAGAGATCAACAAAATTAAAAGGCAACCTCTTGGAATGGGAAAAAAGAATTGCAAATCACATATCTGACAAGGGGTTAATATCCAAAATACATAAGGAACTCATACAACTCAATAGCAAAGCAAATAATCTAATTTTTAAAAGGGCAAAGGACTGGAGTAGACATTTTTTTCAAAGAAGATATACGAATGGCCAACAAGTACATGAAAAGATTCTCAACAGCGCAACGCATCAAAACCACAATGAGGTACGACCTCATCCCTATTAGAACAGTCATCGTCAAAAAGAAAACAGGTAACAACTACTGTTGAGGATGTGGAGAAAAGGGAACCTTTGTGCACTGTTGGCAGGAGTGTAAATTGTTGCAGTAACAATGCAAAACAGTACAAAGTGTCCTCAAAAAATTAAAAGTAGAACTACCATATGATCCAAGCATTGCTTTTCTGGGCACTTATCTGAAAGGAATAAAATAACTACCTCAAAGAGATATCTGCACCCCCGTATTTACTACAGCATTATCTGCAATAGCAAAGACATGGAAGCAATCGAAGTGTGGACCAACGAATGAAGTTGTGGTATATAAATATACAATGAAATATTACTCAGCCATGCAAAAGGAGCACTTGTCATTTGTGACAACATGGATGGGCCTGCAGGGCATTATACTAAGTGAAATAAGTCAGACAGAGAAAGACAAGTGTATGATCACACTTAGAGTGGAATCCAAAGGGGGAAAAAATCTTAAAAAAAGAGATCAGATTTGTGGTTAGCAGAGGTGGAGGTGGGGAAATTGGATGATGTTAAAGGTACCAACTTCCAGTTACAAGATAAATAAGTATGGGGGATGTTTGTACGACACCATGACTACAGCTGATGCTGCTGAATTGCACACGTGAAAGTCAGTAGAGAGAACATCCTAAGAGCTATCACCACGTGAGGGAAAAAACATTTTTCTCTATTTTTGTATCTATATGAGATGGTAAATGTTAACTAATCTTATTGTTGTGATCATTTGGCAATATACGTAAGTCAAGTCATTATACATCTTAAACTCATACAGTACTGTATGTCCATTATCTTGCAATAAAACTGGGGGGAGGGAAAGTGGGGGCAATACAAAGGCAATTCAAGCTTTATACAGGGTAGTGATATGATCACATGAGAGCAACAAATTTTAGAGGTTAAAAGGTAGATAAAGAGGCATTAAAATTAGGTTTTATTTTCCTGAGCTGAAGGCGCATGGTGTTTTTGGATTGGCAGTAAAGAAAGTTTCATTCCTAAAAAAAAAAAAAAAAAATTTGGGAAAGGGTACGATGGGGGCTTGTACCTGGTCAGTGAGGGGCAGTGGGGGCAGAGCAGCCCCTCCGCAGGCAGCCGGGGCAGCTGGACACACACCTGCTACGTTCTGCCGATGGAAGCTCTGGGGATAGAAGTTCCTTCAGACCCCTCACTTTTCTTCTGTAACCCACAGGCTGCCAAAGTGAGCAGCCCTCCTTCGCCACCATCACATGAATGGAACTCCCTGCACTGGCGCAATCTCAGAGCCCCTCTCTACGGGGTGAAACGCCAGAGCTTTTACTCCCCTTCAGTCAAGGGCCTGCCCTTATTCCCACTGGGCCTTGGGAGAATTGAAGGCAGTATTTGAGCTGCCTAGTGATTTTCCATATTTATGAGTGTGTTCCCAGCAGGAAAGCTCATCTCACTCTACTTCCAGAAGCACAAAGTTAATCCTTCATCAGACTAATACCGTGACCAAGGCCTATACAAGTGTTTTCTCTCTAATAGTTCACCATTATGGTGGCCCCACCAAATTCATATGTCAGAACCGTCCCCCCACCTTATATGGTGGTGTTAAGAGGTGGGGTCTTTGGAAGGTTTTAGGCGTAGCCATGAGGATGGGGACTTCACTAAGCGGATTTGTGTCCTTTAAGATACCTGGGAGGGTTTGCTTCCTTCTTCACGCTCCCCTTTGTGAGGATACAAGAAGAAATCAACAGACGTGACCTAGAAGAGGGGTGGTTCTCCCCTGAACCCAACCATACTGGCACCCTGATCTTGAACTTTCAGCCTCCAGAACTGTGGCAAATAAATTTCTGTTGTTTATAAGCCACAAGTCTGTGGTACTTTGTTATGGAAAACTAAAGGACCAAGAAATTTTTATTTATTTATGCATATAAGAGCTTGGGTGTAGGCCAGAGGTGCAGGAGATGAGAGGATTCACCAGAGACAGAGTGGGGAGCAGAACAGGCAGATCAGAAATACACTGCTGAGGGGAGCAGCAGGCGAGGCAGGAGAGGTCTGCTGCGCCATGTGGGTCAGCTCCCTGGCCAGGGATCAAACTCATGCTGCAGTATCTGGCGATAACTTGATAGTGCTGAGACTTTGACCCCTGCACCACCAGGGAGGCCCTAAGAACTATATTTCATTTCCGAAGTCGGCTTATAAGAACCAACTCCGCCCCCACTTACTCATTACGATTCTAGGCTGTGTCATCTGTTTTCTGACCTCAGCAAAGATCCTTGTGCTCATCCATGAGTCAAACTCACCTGAATTGCATTTTCCCTCTAGTTTTTTTGTCTGGTAAAACTCCCCTCAGCAAGAATTACCTTTAGACTCCAAGCAGCAGCTCCTTTCCACAACTTCTCCCAAGTGCAAGTGAGAAAAAAAGTTGATTCTCCCAGCTGCCCATCCCCTTGTCCTTCTTTGGAGCGCCCAGGCAGCCCCCCTGCCAGCAGGCAGCCCCCAGAGGCAGTCCCATCCAGTGAGCTGTTTCTCCAAAACTCGCCCAGGTCTACCTCTCAGGAGCTTTGGGCCATGTCCCTGGCCATGAACATCTTTTCCTAAAGCTTGAAAGGCCCAGGCAGGGCATGCCCCAGGCAGGATATCACTAGAGAGAGGCAGAAACCATTTTGGCCACAACTTCAGTTGATTCTTTCCCCCCACTGTCAGTTTAATGGCTTCTGGAGAGATTCAAGGTTCCCCAGACGGGTGGGACAGGCTGGGATCTTGGGGAGGGAAGATATGAATAACCAATAACCGCCACTCGAGATAAATGTTCACACAACTGCAAGGAAGGGGAAAAAAGGAGAAAGGCAGACTGGCAGGAAGCATCACGGCGTCCAAACCCCTGGGTCAGACCAGCACACAGCACAGCCACTGCAAGAGAAGGTGAACAGGTGAATGAGAGGCTTCCCCCAGGTACAACTTTGCCAGAGCTGTACTTTGCCTCACGAGGTGTGACCTTTCATCTCTCCCTCCTCCGGCACCTGCCTTGCTCAATAGTAGGAGGCAAGGAAGCCAGAACACCTTAGAAGGTGACTTAGGAAGGGCTAGACTTAAGGGGACTTCCAAAAACAGGTTTTGTGTGTGTGTGTGTGTGTGTGTAGGAAGAATATAGACATACATACACTCCATTTCAGGTTCAATACCATTGCCCAGGTGTGTGTAGGCATCCGCAGATACATTTCTAGGAATGCCTTTCCCAGATCACTTAAAGGGGGCTGATGACATTTCCATTTTAGAGAAGAAAGGGGTGTACGCAGGCAATTTAGGAGAGACACGAATGACCTGGTGCTCTAACTCCACTGACTCCGAAGCAGATCGAGGGCAATGCCTCTCTCCTGGCCTGGAACTTGGGGACATTTCCAGACTTGTGTCCCCACAGACCAGTGAAGGCCCCTGCAGAGGCTTTGAGGCAGCCACCACAGGGAACACGCCATGGTGTCTTCTGCATAAGATCTTGCGTGACTTGTACACAGTAAAACACTCATTTATTTTGTATTTTCATTCTACCTTGTTGCAATTTAATTTTTGCTTCTGTTGTTCTTCTCTATGTCAATCTAAGACATTTGATCTTAGAAATCAGATGCTTTAAATTGTACCCCACCACCCACAATTCCTCTCAAATTAGGGTTTGCATCTTTGGCATGATTTGATACGAAGCTACAGTTTTAGCTTTAAGGTAATAATAATAAATAAAACTATTTGAGTGACTGCATAACAATCACATTTCTCTCCCTAATGCCTGTCACAGAATGTGCATTGTATTCACATGGAGATAAGACAGGTGAATATGAATAAACACCACTGGGTACCTAGACTGTCCAAGAATTTCAAGTACCATCAGCAAGCAGTTCATCAAAATTCAAGCCATTTACCTCAGCCAGGGAGAGATGGACAACACCATTCTGGTCCTTGTCCAGAAGCCTGAACATTTCTAAAATGCCAGAGAGAATGGAATTACAGGGATGTTTCTGTACTTTAGAACAGCAGACAGCTGCCTCTGTCCACCTCACCCCACCTGGCACCCTTCCCCTTCCCTGCAACTGCCCCACAAGTGCCCACCTGATTTCAGGCCCTGAGCAGTTAGCTCTGGAACCGGGATCCACGTTGAGTTGTAGAACATACAGAGGTTGCACCATTTTTGGGTGATCCCGTCCCTTTGCTTCCTCTTTAAATCTGTCTGACCTTCTCCATTAGGACTTACCAATTCCTGCCCTTAGTATAAGGAAATCCTCTCTCTTAATAGAATACTCGAGTGGGTGCCAAGGCCCAAGGGGGCAAAAGACTACCTGCCCCCTCCAAGACGGGACATATGCTCTCAATATGACACCCCTTGAGGACAGATGTGAAAAGACACTAAAAGGCATTTGGGGCCACTCTCTGTGACACTGAGTAAGAGCACAGCAATCTGGGTGTCAGTTTCTGAAGTCTCCCAAGAAAGCAGCGTCTCACTTAGGGTGTGCCCAGCTTGGTTTTCCTTCAGTCCCTGCCGCTTCTGCTTCGTCTCCCCCCAGGGCACCACAGTTACTGAAGTCTGTATCTGCGGTTTTGTGAACCCCCAGCCTGCCAAAGGCACTGTCTGGCTCTGCCTCCCGGCCTGCCACTCCTTGCACCTTGGGAGAGATGGGATTAAAGAAGAAAGCACTCACTGAAGAGGGCCTCCAGGCGGATCACGCAGGCCACGAAGCTGTTGAAGTCCACGCCCAGTTTGCTGCAGGCGTATCGCGTGGCAATGGTCTGCTGCACCTGATTGTTGAGGGTGAAACCTGCGAACAGAGGGGCTGGCATCACAGGTGGCATGGAGGGCTCCCCACTGTCTGCAATAGAACACAGGGGCTGCCTCTTCAGGAACCAGGCCTGCCCCTGCCTCTTCCCAGGGGTACTAGATATGTGTGGCCATCCAAAAGTTGGCTTTAGTCTCTGCCCTTGTCCTAAATTAAGCCTAAATTAGCTCCAACACTAACTCAGCTATGCGTCATATTAGCCATAGCAAGAAAGAGCAGAGAAGGTGCCCATCTCCTGCCCATCTCCTTCACGCCTGCACCCTCGGTGATTGCTGTCCCCTGGCCAGTTACGGGTCAAGTCTGTGGGCAAAGTTGTGTTACACTGTACAGCCTGCTCCTTCTGGGCAGGGAGGGTGTTCGCCAAGGTCCTGTTGTCACATGGATATCTGATGGCAGAAGACGGCCATGATACGCTCAGCAGCCATCACAGCTGTTCCGAATGGGCACATCCAGGCCCTCACCTGCCTTCCTGAGGGCTGTCCTCATCTCGTGGGCATCAATGGTCCCCAGGTGGTCATCACCAACTTCCCGATAGATCTCCTAAAGCAGGAGAGAAACTCCAGGTGGAAAACAATCATTCCCCGCCCAGACCCTCCCCCGCCTCTCCACAGCTTCCTCAGAGCGGGGGAAGCCTTGAGAGGAGACCTCACTGACTTCTCCCAAGAAGTTTCAGAACAAAGATAAAACTGGACTGAGGGCCAGTGCCAGCCCCTCTGCCCTCTGAATGGCAGGGCTTTCTGGCGGCTCCCATTGCTTCCCGGTGCTCCCTGGACAATGTGTCCAGGTTTTGTGTGGCCTTTGACCACAGTTAAGGATTTGGTCAGACTAGGGTGAGGACTAGACTAGGTACGAGTGTCAGGGAGGGGGAAGGGCGAGAAACAGAACAGAGGAGAGGGATTGTCCAGCAGATGCCCAGGAGGAAAAGAGTTACCAGATACTTCCGAATCTTCAACCAGAGTGTCTTGAATTCCACCAGTCCCAAGGTGCCTGTGCCATCGCCCTAGACATGTTAAAGACCAACACGCTCAGGCCCCGTTCTGCACACCCATGCACGGCTCCCCTGTGAGTCCTGCACGCCTCCGTGAGCATGCAGAACAGCAGTAAGCAAGACCCTGAGGTCTCGGTGGGGTGAGTTGATGGGAAGCAAATTCAAATGAATATTAAGAGTCAAGGGGCTTCCCTGGTGGTGCAAGAGGTCAGGTCTCAGCACCATGAAGCTATCGGCAGCCACTGCAGCACAAGTTTGATACCCAGCCAGGGAGATTCCCACATGGCGCAACAGACCTCTCCTGCCTCGCATGCTGCTCCCCTCAGCAGTGTACTTCAGTCAATCTGCCTGTTCTGCTCCCCACTCTGTCTCTGGTGAATCCTCTCACCCCCCACATCTCTGGCTTACTCACCAGCTCTTGTATGCACAAATAAATATTTTTTTTAAGAAAAGAGTCAAAACACACACTAATGCTCTCCTTGGAGGTCAGGCTCAGCCCTAAGAGCAGAGGACCAGTCATGACCCTAAAGACCTCCAAGAAATATCACTGATTAGGATCTAACAACCTAGTCGCCCAGTTAGAGTGAGGGGGAGCTGTAAGGCCTGTCACTTCATTTCCAGATTTAAATCTCAGTGGTGATAACTAAAATCGCTATAGTTGGTTAGAGGGCTGAAGGATTATCACCACAGTCATCGGGGAGCAGAAGTGGGGTTCTCAGACACAGGTCAGCACATGCTATCAGTGCACCTTGAACATTGGTGTCCTCAGACACCCCGGCACCCCCTCCAGGACCCGCTGAACCACCTCCAGGAACAAGACTCAGACAGCCGTGTTTTAAAAGACCATGGATAATGAAGCCCCATACCTGCTACAGCACGCATCATGTGGAGCGGAAGAACCCGCTGACATAATGTATGATTCCATTTATATAAATGTCCAGAATAGGCAGATCTATAGAGAGTGTTTGTAATGCAGGGAGCTGGGGAGTTGAAGGGAAGTGGGGACGACTACTAATACAGACACAGGGTTTCTTTGTGATGGGAAGAAAATACTCTAAAATGTGTGGTGCTATCAGCACCATTCTGTGAATATACTAAGAACCACTGAATTACATTCTTTCAGCAGGCACATGTGTACATGTGAACAGCAGCTCAGCCTGTGTGAAGGGCTCCATAGGTGGTCCTGTTGCCTGTCCTGGCTCAGAACCAGGGCCCCAGCCCATCCAAACAGGGAACAGACTCGCCTGAAGAATGAGGGGCCCACAGTCCTCTTGTAGCCCTGAGAGGTGCCAATTACCCCTGGGAACAAAGAGTGGGTGAGCGTGATGTGACTCTCAAGTCTAAATGGAAGTCAGTAGACAGGTTCGGGAGAATGATCCAGAAATCAAGGAACTATCTGCAGTTACATGAATCAACACTTAACTGTGGCCCGTGGATTACACTGTGACCCACACAGGCCTAACAGGAAGACACTGGCCGCAGAGCCCTCACTTCTGAGCTCTGGGACCACAGGGATGGCACAGTCTCCCCAGGACTGACCACCCTAACAGAGGTCGGGCCCCCTCTGCATGACCACAGCGCAAATAAAAATCCTTTCGCCCACACCAAAATTCATCAAATATCACCAAGGATCCAGTCTTAAGAACTGAGGAGAAACCTCCAAGGATCCAGCGTTAAAGAAACCACCTTTGTTGCACTGTCCATTGGTGAGAGTGGTGTGCTGAAGTCTCCTACATACGTATTTTCTCTAATGTCTGTTTTCAGAGATGATAATAGCTGTCTAATATATTTTGGTGCTCCTTCTTTAGCAAAAAATATCAAATGGTTTCACTTATAACAGGAATACAGGGGAACCAAATAAGAGAGAGACATTCAGCAAGGGAGAGGGAGAATAAGGGCTCAAAACGGGGGAGAAAAGAGCACAAGGGGCTATGGTGACGGTGCGCAGGTGAATCGGTGGTGGGTAACCCATGGGGAATACACAATAATGTAAAAGATATGTATAATAATAAATATATAGATATGTTAAAAAATAAAAAACGCTTTTGCGATCCTTACTAAGGAAAACAGTAACCTGGCCCCACCCTCGGCCAAGTTTTAAGAAACTGCTGTTTCTCCCTCAGTCCTCTGTGCCTTCACAAAGCTGTCCCTTCCATGAGGAGGGCCCTACCCTCTCCCACTGCTCCCCAAAGCCCGTCTGCCTTCTTCAGTATGAACTGGAGGTTAACTCGGTTGGAGAAAACAAACAGGTTTTATCTCAGGGGATTATCTAAACTCTGGTGGAGGCTGCCTGAAAGCTGTGTGCACACTCAGGAAGGGCCCAGAAGTGGTGGGGAGAGCAGGAGGCAAGGCCAGGGTGCAGAGGCAGGGGCAGGGCGGGAACGGAGCCTGGGGGGAGGAGCTCAGTGATGAACTGATGAATAACAAAGGCCACATCTCCGCTGCCTCTGCATTCAAGGACGTTAAACCAGTCACTTAAATGCCGCCTCCTGTTCCTTCACCCATAACATGATCATCTCAAGCTTATTGAGGAGCAAAAAAAATGAGATCACAATTTTCTTTCCAGTGCAAGCAGGACCCTGACACGCGCTGGGTCAATGCTCGCTTTTTCCATTTTCAATCCTCCCCTCCTGCCTCGCTGGCAAAGGGGGCGTTATTAAAATCAGGGGAAAGCTGAAAGTGAGGTGACATGTAAAGGATACGTCCATCAGGCCAATCATCTCCCTACAAGTGTTGATGTCGAATCCATCGAACTTCATGTCTGTTCCTGAAGATTTAAATAGAAAAGGGCGTGAAAATCAGGGTCATTTGAAGACAGGCAAGATCTGCAGCTGCGCGGTGGGAGGCCGTGGATGGTATCTTTAGGGTCCCCACAAAAAAGGGAGAGCAAGATGGCAGCTCGCCAGCAGAGTTCCCGGCTCTTGGCATCCCAGAGGCCTCACAGGTGGACACTGACGTTGGATTCCGTGTCTGAGCCTCTGCTCTGTTACTCACAAGTCACCGTTCTTCTGCTAACTGATATTTCTGAACTTGGGTTTCCTCCTCCGACCAGTGGGAACAGGAATAATAACGCCCCATCTCTGAACCAGCTACTAAACAGGAGACTCACCTGGCCCATCCCAGGCCAAATGAGGAGCCAGCTTCATGCCAGCTCAGATGGGACTGGGGCCCAGCAGGGCAGAAGAGTGAGTTTGACCCTCTGACAGCCGCTAACATCTGCAGGTGGGTTTCTGAGGTGGTCAAGGACATCAGATGAATCCCTTCCACGGGCCTTCTCGAAAATGCACTATAAACCAAGAGCTCCAATCTGCAGTTTTCCAAGCTACCAAAGGGATTCATTTTGTAGGAAATTTTCACTGAAGTCACGGGACGCTGGACTCCATCCTGCGGGACCTGCTGGCCCCAGCATCAGCCCCGCCTGTACCCCCAGTACCCCCTCTTCTCCAGTCTCTCCTACCCACTGGATGCTCTCTCAGCCCAGAGGGAATCAGGAACCCTAGGGCTAGTGGCCCAAGGCCCCTCCACCCGGCCTGCAGTGCTCCTGGCCCAACGCCTGCCCCCACCTCCACCCCCACCTCTACTCTCTCTTGGGCTCCCATGCTCTTTCTGAAAGACCCCCAGAAGACACTCACGCTTGGAAAACTCTTCATTCAGGACCATCTTGAGTTCACTGGCACTGATCTCAGAGTCCTAGAAAGAGCAGCCCAAATGCAGTCATGCCAGGTCCTGACAAGTGTTTCGAGCCATTAAATTAACATGGAGTCTGACCCCAGCTTTACAGGCTATGACACCTTTAAAAACTCAAGTTTTCTCTTGAGTCCCCCACACCTTTGGAGAGGCGTGTGCATTAAAGAGGTGAGTACATTACAGAACACCTCGAAGCGGAGGGCTGCCACAGTGGGGGTGAGCCAGGGGCTTGCTTTCACTGAGAATAAAGTGTGGAGAGTAGAGAAGAAACAGAAGCTCAAGTGGCCTAAGTTTCTCCAGACTCCCTGCCCCTCACTCACCTTCCCTGCAAGCTTCTCAAACAGGCTCCTGAACTGGTTGTCTTCTCGATCCACCTCACTGGGGTGTGGCTAAAAGGAAAGACAACTACTAAGTTCAGATGGGAATCATGGCGGAGAATTAAAGGCAAAGAGTTTTCACTCATTCATTCATCATTCACTATATCTATGCACACCAATCACATGCCAGGCCTTGGCTAGGTAGGGGACATTGTGGTAAATAAGAGATGCAGGGTGGTGGCCCCAGGGGAACCCCACAGTCCAGCCAGGACGTAGGACAGAGATCTAGGTCCTCTCGGAGGGATGTGGGAAAGTGATCCCCATCATTTACTCTGAATTTCTGGTTTCAACACTGAATTGCTCTCAGAGAATAGCAGAAACACGGGCTCTCATTCTGGGCCTGCGGGCTCCTCAGGAGTTCTCTTCCTAGAGTCTGTGAAGTTCGGAAGCTACATGAAAATTTGTATTTTCTTTGCTTTCATCAGATTCTCAAATAGCAACACAATTAAAAAGTATCTAAAATACAAAATAGTAGAAATAGCAGAACTGGAAGCCAGAGACTAAGGTTCAAATGCTAATTTGGTTACTTAGTAGATTCCATCTCAGGGTTCTGGACAGTTATTTCCTAACATTCAACTAATTAGGCCTTTTGCATGGGACCATTTTGAGAATTAAATGAGAGCTAGTGTGTGTCAAAGTCCTTTTGAAAATGACAAATCACTAAATGAATGACTGTCCTGAGAGATGCTGATAGGGCAATGGGCTCGATCCCAAATAGAATGGCCTCCCCCACTGCCACCACCAGACAGAACAGGGAAAGTCACAAGTTTCCCAGATTTCCTGAAGAACTTCCAGAAAGACAGATCAAGGCCTCCCAAAACTATCATTCAGAAATGTATAAAAGGCCTGACAGGGCCTGATGTTACCGTGTGAATAAGAGTCGCAACTGTAGTGAGAACATTTACCTTTGTTGTTACTTACTGCCATCGGGTACTTTATATGGATTAATTTGTTACTCAGCACCACACTATGAGATCAGTTATATCACTCTCCACATTCCACCTCCCCCTCGCATGAGCCGGAGGGGATACCCTCAGAATCCTACCGAACCTCTACTCATCCTCTCCATCTATAACTGAGTTCGTGAGGGAGGCGCAGAGGAGTGAGGCAGGTGAAGTTACTCTTGAGACCCTGTACATTTATTCCTCCAAAGTCAGTTTCGATCTCACCTCCTCCATGGAGCCTTCCCAGGATGGACGGTCACTCCAGGCCTCCTGGACTTCACACACACGCAGATTTAGACCCATTCCTTCATTCTTGATCATATTCTTCCACCATTTGTCTTCAACAAGACTGGGGGCTAGCTAAGAATGGGACTGGATCTCTTTCTCCTGTTGCCTTTTCTATCCTGCACCAAACTGCTTAAGCCTGCAGGGAGTGTTCTAGTGACTGAATGTGGGAGACACTCAGACTCCTCCACCCCCGCAGGGAGAAGAGCTGTGTCCCAGAGCCTGAACTCCTAATGCTGTTTCTCTTTCATCTTTAGCAGAAATAGCCAAGACTTAGAAAATGTGACCCTGTTAAATAAAGTTACCATCCTCAATAAATAAACAGCTCTTGAATCAATAACAAACCCCAAATAACTGCTATGCAACAGTGTCAGAATTTGGCATTCTAAAAGTCTACATACCTCATGTGGGTTTCCAGCCACCACATCTCCAACCTCCCTGAAACACAAAGAAAGGAAGAAATCAACATCAGTAAATAAAAAGTAAAGCTAATGACTAGATATTAGGAAGTTTTTAACCCGTCTAAGGGATTGGCTTCCCACCCATGACCTTCAATTCCTCCTAGCACCAAACTGAGTAAGTTGAATTTAACCAGAATCTCTCCCTGTCACCTCCCCCAAACCCCACCCCACCCTGAGTTTTTCACCAGAGACAAGAGTTGCCAAGTGCACATGACCCTTCATAGAATCTAGAATGTCCGCTGATGGACCACTCTACTGGGAAATTCTCTCCCCACTTAGCCCCAGTTACTACTACTCTTCCCCACGGGAACCCAGCTACAGAAATCCCTGCTGCAATGGCCTCCAGTAAGTGAGCCAGCAAGTTCACAGCCCAAGTGTGCTGCATGCACGTACATGGCACATGGTTCAGTGTGTGCACTGGGGTGTGGTTTGTGCATCTGTGATGCATGTGTCTATATAAGGTGCTTGTGAGTGGTCTATACCTAGTGTTTATGTGGGGCAAGTGTATGTATGTGGTCTGTATGTATAGTGTGTGTGGCATGTTGTGCTATATGCTTGTGTAGTACATAAGTGGTCTATATATGGGGAGTGTGGGGGGGTGCATAAGTGGTCTGTATGTGGTGTTTGAGTATGCTGTGTATGTGTGTGTGCTGTGTCCGTGGTATGGATATACTGTGTGTGGCATATATGTGGTATGTATGTGGTTTATGTGTTGTGTGTGATGCATGTGTGGGTAGTGTATGTGTGTGGTGTCTATGTGGTGTGTGTGTGTGGTATATGTATGATGCATGCATAGGGGGTGGTATGCATGTGAGGTATATGTGTAGTGTGTCTGCTGTGTGTGTGTGGTGTGTGTGTGTAAGGGAAGAAGGAAGTGCTCTCATCTAGATCCTGCTCTCTGGGTCTCACAGGCCCATCCCTGCTGGAGGAAAACCCTTCAACCAGGCTGGTACCGGTGCCCTTTCCAGGCTTGAGCTTTTTTTAAAGAAAACTCCCCAGTGTCCTATAGACCAAAATGGGGGGGGGCAGGAGGGAACCCCGAGTGCAGGACCCTGGGGCCCTGGGTGTGGTGTTTTACCAGTTTCTCCCGGGATGCATCAGCTGGGGTGGGTCACCCACAGTGACAGGTCCCTGCACTGGGTACAGCCAAGCCCCTCGGCTGTCCTGGGCACTCAGACCCCCGCCCCCACCACGGAGGCCAAGGGCACGCACAGGGCCTTGGCCTTCTTCTCCGAGAACACCCTCAGGCAGAAGTCGCCATCCTCGAAGGGCTTGAAGGTGGACGGCACCACCAGGTACTCCCCCCGGGGGAGTCGCAGCCGGCCAGAGACCTCCCGCAGGTTGACGTAGGTGCTGGAGCGGGCCGAGGGCTGGTGGCCCAGGAAGAAGTCCCGGCCCAGGTGCACATCTGTGTGACTCTCCAGCTACACAAAGTAAGAGTCAGAGTCAAGTTCTCCTGAAATCCTGAGAGATGAGGGCTGCAAAGTTTGGTTTTCACATGTTGATTTGGGGATTGGGGATTTTTAATGTAGCCTAAGGTTCAGAGGTCTGGGTTCTGTCATGAACTCACATGTGTCATCAACAAGTGTGTTTTGAGCACCTCCTGTGTGCCAGCCCGTTTGACTCACTGACCTTGATCGTGACCTTGGCCAGACTCTTTGCCCTCTTCCAGGTAAATGAAGGGCTGAACACTAGTCTCTTGTGTGTACTCAGCTTCTCTCTGGATACTCATCTCCATGAGTCACCTACCACTGAGAGCAACAGTAATTCTGGGACTGTAGCTGGAGAGTGGCATAAGGCCCTGGGACAGGCCTGTGGCTGGAGAAATGAGCTTAAACCTTGACCCACGGCACAAGCAGCCAGAAAGCCTGCTCACCTTTGCCTCTCCGGGAAAATCGCTCTATAAAGCGACAGGGTCGGTCAGGCTGGTTGGCAAGGCGGCCGCTGCTAAGGAGGCTGACAGAGTGGGCGGCCAATGCCAGGCCTGGTTTGGGATCCCTCCTGGCCTCCCTCAGGGCCTCGGCTCACCTCAGAGAGGGGATGGCGCCCCTGTGACCCATCTGTTTGTTGGAGGGAGAGGGAGGCATTGGGTGTGACACAGATTAATTAGTGACTGCAGAGTGCTTTGAAAACACAGGTGCCAGTGTTATCACTGCTGTGATTAAACCTCCACACAGACCGTATCTTACGATCCATCTTCATCAAGGCTCCTGTGACTCAGGGCAGGTGTGCAGAAGCTGCCGGCAGTGGCTGGTGTGTGACCCAGGGCTACCATTTCCACCCCAGAGTGGACAGTGTCCATTAATGGTGACCAGAAGATCTTTGAAGCACAGGTCTGCTGAGCAGGGGCTGAAAGCAGAGCCCCCTGCTCACCCCTCAGGTTCTCACCCCCCAGCACCCTCTGCCCTGGCCAGGTCTGCACGAAGACGCCTAGTTGGTTCTTGCTGACACCGACACCAGGGCAGCTACAGTGCTTGGGACGTTTAGACTCTGGGAGGGAGAATACTGGGGGCCAGGCCAGTAAGGCCCCGGCCAAGGTCTCAGTATCATGGGGCCAACTGTTATCTTGCATCCCTGATGGTAGCAAAGGAAGGGGCAGAGAGCCAGGGGAAGAAAGTACTCAGGAAGTTGAATGGTAAAGTGAACTGGAATTTGGGTTGGGCTGGGAAAGGGGCACGCTGAGCTCTAACAAGAAGCCGAAGTGGGACAGACTAGAGAAGCCGTCCTTGGGAGGCCAGAGTGGCAAGCGGAGGACACTGAGGCAAGAGCTCAGGCCCTCTGCTCCTCAGACCTTAAACAAGCATGTGCCCCCAGGCTCTCAACCTCCCCTTGGCTCAGCAGGGAGTGACAGGGTGGGATGGGGCAGGTTCAATTGAGGCGGTTCTCAAAGTATGGGCCTGGGTTCAGCACCAGCATCCCTGGGGCCTTGTTAGAAACAGACATATCCGGCTCTACTCTAGACCCATAGAATCAGAAACTCTGAAGTAGGGCCAGACATCAGTGCTTTCCAAACCTTCCAGTAGATTCTGAAGCCATGGTTTGAGAACCATGGACCCAAAAACCACCGGCACCAGCCGAGCACAAGAGCCACAGGAACAGCTTGAGGACACTGGGAGGTGCTGTGGGGGGAAGGGCTCACTGTGTACGCACCGGGTCTCTCACATGTAAGGGGACACTTCTGAGAGGAGCCACCACTCAGGTCTGCTCCCGACCACTTTGCTCTGTATCATCTATAACGGATAGCACGCGCGTGTGAGCACAGGGTAGGGAAGAGCAGAGCCTGCAGCCTTGGGGCAAGGCACAGGCTGTGGCAGCTCACTGGCACATGCCCCAGAGCTGGTCACACATGAGCACCCAAGAGAGTCAGGGTAAGGCTGCAGCAGCAGACATACATTTTATATTTTGAGTGTAACTGACTCCAGCTGGGGCACCCCAGACAGAAAGACGTTAACTCAGCTGCCCATTGGGATCACCCAGATATTCTGATATAGTTGGTCTGGGGTACAGCTTGGGCATTGAGATTTTTTAAAGCTCCCCAGTGTCTCCAGCATGCAGCCAGGGGGAATTGGGCCGGCGTGCGGGCTGCTATCCCGACGTGCTCTCCTCTGAGCCACGCCAGCCCCTCCCAGGAGGGCCGCCCGGGGTCCTTCCTGCCACTGACCACGGCAGACAGGACGGCGGGGAAACCCCGGGTGTGAGTACGACAGAGAGGAAATGTTGTTAATCACTGCAGAGGCGCAGGAGAAATCAGGAGTCAGAAAGATAGTCAGTGCTTCCTCTTCTCAGAGCTCACGGCTCTCATTCCGCTGGCTTGGTAACTAGGGGGTCAGGAGTGTGCCACAGGCCCCCCGCTCAGATGGGACCACCTGGCACCTGGGGGCAAAGGTCACCGTGTCCTCTTCCACAGGGTCCTGGCAGGTGGGACTCAGGATCGTCCTTACCAAGTCTTGGGGTTACCAGCCCACCAGATGCTGTGGGAGTCTGAGCCGGAGACCGCTGTGCCAGAGGGAGCGCGAGGTACGGTGCGCCCCTCAGCGACAGTGGCCGGGCGCTTTCTGACCAAAGGGAGGACATCTCCGCGGGCATCACGTACCTCTCTGGGAACCTACAGGGCAGGAGAAAAGAGCAGGTCACCGGGAATGCTGAGGTTCTTCTGCCTTGTGTCTCTGCCTCCCCCTCCATACGTGGCTGACAGGCTGTGCAATCCCAGACCATTCCTAGGTGCAATGCCTTGGGGAAAAACCTCCTGCTAACGTGAGAGACTAATCAGCACTTCCAAACTGGTAAGTCACTGATGAATCTCAAAGCCATCTGTAGCCTACTGAGCTCTAGAAAGCTGAAAGAAAAAAGGCTCCATTTTCTTTTACTTTTTTTTCTGGTTGTAAAATCTATACCAACATCCTTGGTTCTCCCACAGGTCTTAGTTCTTCAGGGGGGTAGCCTTGGGGTTTACAGGAGAGCTAATATGTTTCAGAACTACAGCCTGATCTGTAGCCTGAGCCTTCGTTCATCCTGACCGTGGCAATGGCAATTGGTCCAAGAATGGGCACATGAGCCAAGCTGAGTCCATCACAGACTTCACTAGAATTCTTGAATGGAACCAAGGGAAGGGGGCCTCTTCTTTCAGGCTGTGACATTAGGGAGACTAAAGAAAGCTGGACTAGGAGGACAGCACCAACACCAGAGTGCTGCAGAAAGAAACAGCCCTGATAACACGCAAGTCCCTTGTCCCAGGAGCCCCGTCCTTCCCTTGGTTTAGTGACATGAGCTTCTGGATTCCTTTTTCACTGGTCTAGGTTCTATTATCTGCAACTAGAAGTTCTGACGCTCATAAGAAATCAGCTCTCAGATCCAGAGTGGAAACCCTCCCGTGCGCAGGGCAGAGAGGGGGTTCGAGCCCCCTGTCCTTCCCTTTTGCCCCTGCCACACAGTCTCTTTGACTAGAAGAGCACGAAGGACGTTGTTTGTGGCTTAGGTCCGTGGGGGAAAAATTAGGGAAAATTTAGCAGTCCACTCCTCTCAGGCGCCCAACTGGTAATTGGCAGCAAGAGGTAGAAAGGCCCAAGGTCACTGCTGTTTCTCTAATTTGAATTTAAAACCAAAATTACGCACGCAGAAGCCGTGGTTACCCTGGAGAGCAGAGGTCTGCAGGTGTCTGCCACTGATCCCCCCTAAAAGCCTTCACCCGCCAGGTCTGACCGCCCTGGCCACCCCTCCGTGCAGCATGCCCACCGCCCACAGAAATGTGCTCTGAGTCCGCCCTGCCAGGAGTCAGCAGGCAGAACTGAGCCAGCCAGGCGGGGCCTCTGGGTGGCACAATCTGGGGCAGCAAGCCAGGGGAGCAGGCCTTAGCCCTCGCCCCCGATGGCTGGAAAGGGACAGCAGCCTTTGAAAGGCAGGGTCCCGCGTGCAGGTAGGATCCTGCCCGGTGTGAGCCTGTTGCCAGCATAGGAAGGTAACAGGGGAGAGAGGAGGGTCAGACGAGCAGGGCTCCCCAGCTTCCGGGGCATCCTGACGGCTTCTCAGTCAGTGTCAGATTTTCAACCTCAAATGAGACTCCAGTTTGCAGTTAAAGTCAGATACAAGGGTCAGAGAATGGTACCCCTACCCTTCCTACCGACAACCCCAATACCTCACTACTACCCAAGAACCCCCTCCTACAACCCAGGAACCACCCTCAATCCTTAAGCCCTCCCTACAATCCCAGGTACACCCTGTAAATAATACATACACCCCTTTCCTATGATCCTTACACACCTCTCTACAACCCCAGGAATGCCCTACACTCTCCCTATAACCCTCGTACTCCCTGCAACCTCCCCACAATCTCTATGCTGCCCCACAATTCCTACATCCCTTCTCTACAACCCCAAGAACTCCCTACAACCCCTACACTGCCCCCACCTCCCATAACCTCACTTTGAAACTGCTTGTGTTCGCAGATGTCATGTTCTAAATGATATGCCTCTGGCTAGAAGAAGGAGATTTTTGAATCACATACATGGGGTTATTTTATAAGCAACTGTAATCTGATGTCCGAAAAACTGACGAGCTTTTATATTATTTATGAGAGCAAATGCCAAGCTAGCCAAGCTATTTCAGGGTGTTAGCTCATGTCCCTCTGAAAGAATGCTTTGCTGATCTGGTTATATAAGGCGGGGTTAGCAGATCAGAACTGGGGACCTACTCCCTGTGGAACCCACCCCTCAGCCATGCCCACCTACGGCCAGTCAAGAGGCCCATGATGCTTCTGCTGGCTGGAATGTTCTCTCTTTTCCACCTTTGAAATCCAGCTCATCTCTTGAAGTCCTGATCAAGCCTCCTCCATGCAGCTGTTCCTCCCCAAGGAGACCTCAGCCCTTTGTGTAGGCCCCCACCATGGCAGGCCTGCCCTGCCCTGTCATTAGTCGGGGGTGTGTCTGATTTCCCCCTCTCGCCCTTGAGTACCCTGGGGACAGTAACCACGCACCAGGCCTTTGTGTCTCAGTTTTCAGCACAGCCCTTGGCATGTAGGAGCTGCTCACTACAGTGTGTTGAATTGATGTACACACAATAGGTGCCTCCTCAGGTTCTTATCCCAATAAGCAAAGAACCTGCTCGTTGCTGTTTACACTCTAGGTGGAGATGGAAGGGTCCAGCTGGAGTAAAGTAGGGCTGATTTATTTGAAATTCTTTTGTCTGCCACTAAGTACCAGAAGTTTTCTAACTCCCATTTGTCCAACAACAACAACAAAAAAAAAAAACATGCCTATATACCACTTTAAAATCTAAAGTCCTAAGTTCCGGAATAGGCAGAAGAAAGGGTGGAGATAGTATGAGCTTGACAGTTTTCCTCGCTGGCTTCTTATTACAGTACTTCCTTGTCACGGTAATTTATAATGAGTATTGGGCCTCCAGCCAGCTCTTGGTCTTCTGATTAGAATTGTATTTTTCCCAGGAAATTCATTTTAAACAAAACTATATAAAAACATCCACCATGAATCCCTCCAGAATTTGTTAGAAAGAGTCTTTTCCGGTATAAAAATGTGGATTCCAATTTGCTCCTGGCTAGGCCTGTCAAAAGTTGAAGGTCTTGCCGTGACACTCTGTGAGGCTGTGAAGTCCACAGCGGGGAGGTTACCAGAGTAAACTGGGGTGCTGAACCAGGCACTGCAGCCTGAAACCAGCATTATTTGGGGACCCCAGACCAGACACCCCAGAATGAAATAGGGCCAACCCCTTACCCCAGCCCAGCCTGTGCTCTGTATGTTCCAAAAAGTATCTCAAGGACACCCAGAGAGGAAGAGGGTATTGGTCTATGGAGCCCACATCCAGCCTTCCTTCCCCCACTCTGTAATGTCCCTCATATTCCTTGGGTTACATCAATTGCCTATGCCCCCCATGTTTTTGTCCCCTATCCCAGTATAATAAGCATGTTATGCTGTGGCAGACAAGAGTTGCCTCATGAGCTACGGGTCTCAATGTTAACAGCAGGGATTAAGCCAGAGGAATGGACTTTTCACTGTGGAACTCCAGCCTCAGGAAGGGAGAAACATTTCAGGGAGCAAAGAGAACGTTTGGTTAGGAATACTCAAACAGTAGGAAAGATGTGATCCCATCACTGGCCAAAATATTCCACGCAGAGACAGCAGGTGTGCAGGGAGGCCGCAGCTCAGGGGTACCTTGTAGACAGCATAGCCGATGCTCAGCAGGCCTCGGCCGATCCTCTTCTGTCGCCTGCGGTTCTTCTGCATCAGACCCAGCAGCACGGTGCAGTGGGGCTCACTGCCATTCTCGTCCTGGTTGTCATCCGCCTCATCCAAGCGGATTTTGAACTGGGGGTTGGTCCAATAAGTGGCTAGAAGTCACCCGGAGATGGTGGTTCCCCCCACCGTAGGCGGTGAGGAAATGGGGAAGAATAAAATGAAAGGAAGAGCCTTGGTCATCCCGATGAACACATAACTGCGGGCAGGCTGTGTGGAAGCAGCTCAGCAAGCTCTCCTCCGCCCGCCTCCCTTCCTGCACACACCCGCAGACACGTCCCACAGCAGGGGACTCTGCACTCGTCCGTTTCATCACCCAGACCAGCTTGACTGAGCACATTCGAGGTCCCCTGGCCCCAGGGCCACACTGAGAAGTGAACGCCAAGCCCTCCTGGGGAAGTGGCTGACATCTTGTTCTCAGCTCCTGGCCTGTGAAGACAGACCCACCTGCGGGAGGGAGCAGGTGTCTGCGCAAACAAACCTGTCCCTGGGGCAGATGAGGATGAAGTTCAGAGGCGAGGGGCTGCCTAGGAGGCCTCTGCCACCAGCAAGAATGTTAAAAAGATGATTCCTGGCTCCTGGAAAGCCCCTTCTGCTGTTCTCCCACAGAGAAGCCCCGCTTCAGATCCGACCCAAGGCCTCCTGACCGTCAGTCCCGGGCCCTCACTTGATGGCCTCAGTGGTGCCTCCTGCTGCTGAGACACACTCTTTCCAGAATAACACATTTAATAATGCAAGAAAAATCATAATTGACAATTAAGAAGCATGCCCACACAACACCTATGGCTATTTAAAAGACCATTTTGTTTCAAAGATGACTTTGTAAACGATCTCTCAGAATAGTGAGTACATAAGCCAAGGCACAGAGAGGTTAAGTGACTCCTCCAAGGTGCACAGCAATTCTGTAAGAGTCGAGCAGCAGAGGGTAACTGAAGACGCTGGTCCCACAGTCATCTCCATGCCAGGCCTCTACAATTTCAATACTGATGCTCCCCTTGGGAAAGAAAGGAGCTGGGGGAGAGCAGTCCCTACAAGCTCTAAATAAAGATCCAACCTGATGAAAGAACAAAGCATTCACACGTGACCACCAGCCACTGAGTCTCTTGACAATAAAATTACTTATCCAATCCTATCTTCCCAGAATCTTTATTTCCAGATTCTTTCATTTGGGGCACAAGTGTGTGGATTTGAAAGCCAAACATCTGTCGATTCCAGAGGAGACAGAAAGTTCTGTAATCACCTATTCCTGTATCATTACCCAAGGAGATCGACCCATCTCTTCCCGACAGCTAGTTGGCGGCACAGATGGGATAGTGATTTTGGGAAAGCGATACCTTAGGCACCCCCTACAGTTCTGAGCTCCCAAAATGATCCATGCAAATTTCCTACTCATTTTCTAAGAGCTTGCTAATGGTGAGCATATTTTAATTTCTCCCAAATGCAACATTACTGCAATTCCTACATTTTTCTGTTTACTCCTTAACAGAACCGGAGGAAGAGAATGGGTCATAAAAATAATACATCCATTTGCATAACATTACACAGTTTACAAAGCCCTTCCAGAGGTGGGTATTATCTCTCCACATTGAGGATTAAAGAAACTGAAGTTCTGGAAGGGGAAGGACCCTTCCAGGGCCCCTCAGCACTCATCTCTGTCGCCAGAGACGGGCGCCGGACTAGACGGAGGTGAAGGAGGAGAGCTGGCCAAGCCCGGGCCTGCACGCGGGGGGGATTTCAGCGCAGGAACCTCTCTCAGCATTGGGCACACCCTGCCAGAGCCCCTCCGAGGAGGAAGCCCTGCCCAGGTGCTTCCAGTCTACATCTAAACCTGTCAACCTGCCAACATCAAACCAGAGGTAATTCGAGGCCTGGGGCGGTGGGGGTGGAAAGAACAGGTTTTGCTTTCTTCATTTCTCCTTAGAGATGTAGGGTCTTTTTTTTCCTTTGGAGTTTCTTCCTCTGGTGCTTTCTCAGCTGATTCCACCTAGGAGGAGCCTACATATGTACACATTAGTGATCTGCAGTGGGCCAGGGATGGCGTCCCACCTTTAATAAGATAAGGGATTAGTGCAGAGGCAACAGTTTGCACTAGACATCGATGATTCCCCTGGGGGCAAGACGTGGCGGTCCCATACCCGCGAGGTCAGACCCCTCCACCTGACTCAGGCGCAACACAAAGCAAAACCACTGCTCTGGTGGAAGGACCCGTGTTCCTCCCGCACACCACTAGCCACCCAGTCTCAGAGCTCCGTGGATGGATATCAGCCACCTGGGGGGTGGGGATGGCCGAGACCCAAGAGAAGACCAAGAGGCCTTGGCGTGAGGTGCAAAGAACATGGTTAGTACAAAGAAACATTCTTGCGGGCAGGGGGCAGGTGGGTGAAGCAGGACCAGTAAGAACACACAGAGGCTGAAGAATGGGATAACCTGAGATGAGACTTCAGGTGGGGCCTGCAGAGCCACCTTCGCCCCTACTGGTGTCCGAGCTGTGGGAGTCGCGGCGCCTCCCCAGATGCGCAGGAGCCAGGGAGCAGAGTGCGAAGCCATTGCCCGAAGGTGCACAGGTAAAGACACCTAGCTCGGGGGATAAGCCAGAAGAGGTGCAGCCCATCCTCCCTGTGCTCACCTGGGTAGTTCTGGCAGCCCCCCGCAGTGGAGCCTCGTGCCCAGCGGCCATTGAACAGGACCAGGTTCCACTTGTGCACCTCCTCACTGCTCAGAGAGTCTGGGGACAGGTTGCAGATCTCCAGCCGAGAGAACTGCCTCAAGAAATCCAGAAAAGACATCCTGGGGGCAGAGGGACCAGGGGCTTTCGGTCAAGACAGGTGGGCTGGGAAAGAGACCTGAGGTGAGCCTACCGGGCACAGGCAAGTACTCTGGCCGGCTCCAGTACTTCCCGCGGCCCGCTGCCCTAAGTTGTCATATCGTTAGCATCTCCGTTCTCACTAGAGCGTCCTCCCTAGCACATCTCACCCTCCTACAAAGGGATGAAGCATAAACTACAAGAGACCTCAACAAATAATCCCAACAAAAGCCCAACCTCCAGGTTGATGACTTCCCGGCCCTACAAAAGGTTTTTCCTATTTCATTCGGACCGATGGCCGCATCGAGATGTCCTCCAAGCCATTTCATGTGCAAGGGTGTCCTTAACCAACCACGGGAGTAAGTTATCTTATTTCAATGGCAAGTTAAATCTTAGACTTAAAGAGATAGAAGGATTCTCACTTCACTGAAAAGATACAAACACTGAGGCCAGACAGAGCTGATCGGTGTGGAGGTCCCAGCATTGTGGTTTGGGGGCTTTAGACACAGGGGCACAGAAACAAAATTATACCAGGGCAAAAAGGAAGGGGAAAATTGAAGCTGCCTCTGTTGGGTACCATGTTGAATTCCAGAACACCCAGAATTATCCCACATCAGAACTGAATGAACCCACAGCTTAGGGAACAGTTGGTTCACAACTCTCTCACCAAAACTCTCCATCCTCAGCTTTCTTGTCCAGCTCTTCTTTCTTCCTCGGATCTATGTAACTCCACTCTGGTGCACTGGGGAAAAATAAATAAAATAAAATAAAAAATTTTAACGAAGCAGAGGTGGCCAGTAATGAAGGGTTTGTAGTAGTAAACTTCCCCCAAAAGGGCAGAAGCGGAATACCCAGAAGATGCAGCAAGCAGGCAGGCCAGAGAGCGCAGAGAGCACGCGCTGCGGGGGGGTGGGGGGGGGCACGGACCCACGGGCAGGAGCAGGGACACTACACCGTGGCTTCACTCTTGTTTCACTCTCCACACAAGTTTCCGTCTATAATCGAGACTCGCAGGCGCCATCACAGGAATGAGAAAGGAGGTCCAGGAAAGGGATGCAAGAATGCCTCCCAGAAAGGCAGGCACCCTGGGTTGATTAATGAGTCGTCATTCTGGTGTATGGAGTGCATTAGTCTGGGGTGAAGACAGTGAGAGAGGGGCCGACCCTCTGTGGTCACATGGACATGTCCATTTCCTGACAACTGGCCCTGCAGTCCAGCAATTTCCCTGAAGTATGTCACCTACGAGGTCTCCTGCTGGTGGCCTTTTCCTGTCCACACCCACATACTCTGTTCAAATGCCATCTCCACCTACCTGACCTTCACAAAGTTAGGTTTTCCTCAAATGTACGTGCAATGTCTAAATAACAGCACTATCAAAAAATTCCTTCTCTGGGTGGTTTCGGCAAAACATGAATATCCCCCCTTCCCTGAATAAAGGTGGGGAGCCCAAAGCCCAGTGTCTCCCCGAACTGGCCTCTCGAAGGCCAGAGGGGTCAGACAGGCGAGCACCCAGGCTCTCCTAAAACACTGAACCAGAAGTAATCTCAGAATGTGCTTGTTATAAATAAAGGTTAGGACATGAGTTAGAAAATCCTAGATCTGACCTAAACCTCCCAATTGGTTTTTTGAAATTTAAAAATTATTCAAGATTTTTTTTTAGTTAACTCAACATTGGCTTAAGAGCAGTCACCTGGGAGGGGGTCAGTATGTCCATCCCCCCAGGCTGCTCTCCAGATGCTGGAGCCTGCAGCTCACCGGTCACCATGGCTGGCTCAGGGCCTGTCCCTATTGAGACTGGGCAGCATCAGGAAAAGGACATAATGGCAAATAAGCACTTTTGGCAGCTTGGTAAATAGCTGTTGATTAAAACAGCCAAATCATACAGTGTTTCAATTTCATTCAGCCACGCATGAAAGCAGTTGGCAGAATTCAAGTTTGGGGATTCTGCTCAGTCTTAGGCAGGAGAATGAAAAATCTGTAATACAGGAGGCCAATCCTTGGCCCAAGGGATACGTGTTTCTCCATGACACAGCCCTGCAGGGAAGCACTGCAGTTATGACACACGGATGTGTGATCACGTGTGGTACAGTGCCCTTCCAAAGCGCTCGTGGCACCACTGCCAGCAGACGGCACACAGAGGCACACCCCGAGATGTGCTGGAAGGGGGGTTGATATGTGACATTCCCATTTCAGGTCGCTCTTCGTCCCTGACACCAGCCAATTCCACTTCCTCCCCAGCACCATCCTGCCTCCCCATGGCAGCAGTGCTAACGAGACCCGGCCATGCTTTCCCCAGCCTCCTGCACCTCCAGGCAAGGACCCAAGATGCAGCTGTCCTCGATGTCCTCAGGGGCCTCGGTATCAGTCACCATCTCTGATGACTTCCTGTCCCTCTATCCAAGAAGAGGCCCTCTGGTCATTAATGACTTTGTCGGGAAAGATCAATGCCCTCCTGGGAATGAGCTCGCGGAGAGAGAATGCCTCCCCATTCATCACCGCCTGCAGTGCCAGTGCACTCCGAGGATGGAGTTCCACTTTCCAAGCATCATTTCCTCTTGGCACTGAGGGGTTTGGCCTTTCTCAAAGTGTCCAGGGTTTGTGGAGTGGAAAGAATCTGATTGCGAGTGATTGATCTCACCTTTGGAGCACCACGGTGTGGCGGGCAGAAAACAAGCAAAGCCTTCAGGGCTAAGCAACAATCTGTGGAGCTGCCAAACTTCCAAATGCCAGAGCAGAGTTCCAGAATCAGACCACAGTAAGTGGTTTCATTTTGCTTTTCCCAGCCTGGAACCATTTAAGACTCTCCTTAAATGGACAGAAAGTAAGTGTGGCAGAACTCATTCTACTGTCATCTATGTGTTTTGGTTTGGTTTGGTTTGCTTTGCTTTGTTTTGTTTTGTTTGCAGATGTCTTTCAGCAGACAGAAGCAAGGACTCAGCAAGAGAGAGGCAAGAACCTACTCATCACTCCAAGCTCCCGTCCACTCCACTTCACCCCATGGATTCCTGAGTCTGATCAACTTCTCTAGGGAGCCACGGAAATCCACCTGCAAAATGCACACAAAATTGCAAGTGAATCACTGCGCTCCAACTGCCCTGCATACAGGTCCACACCAACAGGATGTGCATTCCACAATTTTCTTTTAATGTGTGTTTTCAGGCATTGGCCAACTGCTCTATTTTTCACAATTTGATGGAATAAATAGGGAGCCTAGCACAAAGACAAGTTTATATTTGCTTTAACTTGGTTTTAGATTTTATAGTTAACTCAGTTCTTAATATATGAGGCCTCAAGATAGCAAATACCTTCCAAACAAATGCTAGTGTTGATAGCTCAGCGGTTCACATTTATTGAGCATATACTATAAACTAAGCATTGTGATAAGCGTTTCAAATGCACAATTGCCTCATTCAAACCTCAGGGTAATCCCTTGAGCTGGGCACTGTTACTATCTTTATTTTATAGCTCAAAAACCTCAAACTAAGATAGGTTAAGTTATCCAAGATTAATGGTAGATGAAGGATTGCACTGTCTATCACCAAACTCATCCATATATATGAGCTTCCCCACAGATGAGTTCCCGTGCTCACCTCTGCACCAGGCACAGAGTCATGAACAGTCAGGGCTTCTGCTCTTCCCTTTGTATCTCCTGTCATTGCCTAGCCCAGAGTTTACATTTGTGTACTCAATTGGTACTTGGGACTTGACTTGATGAACAGCATATTCGTGAAACACAAAAATGTCTATTAAAAGTTGTTAAAAGATGTCTTTTTAATAAATAACAAGGCTGAGGCTGAGACACACCACACACACACACACACACACACACACACACACACACACACACACACACACACACTGCATTTCCCTTTTTGCCTTGGTCATTGGGAAACCCAAAGGAAAATTAATTTCTCAATTGTAGCACAATCTTGCTACATGATCTTGCCTAAATGACCTGATGTATTTCACTTTAGTTGTCTGGTTTTATTGAGTTTATGATTTTCCTTATAAATCACTGCAAATCCTGTCTGAAAACAGGACTAATATAGTCAATAAAAATAATGAAATTATAGCCCATGCTTTTTTCCTTGGGTTGGAGAGGGAGGAATACCTTTTTTCTTCCCATTATTATATACCACCCTGAAAGTTGGGCAAGTATGCCCTTTTCCCCCTTTGGGGGACCCAGGATTTCCACAACCCAGTTTTACCGAGATAAACACACTTTTTGGAACAAGTGTAAAATCAAGTTGACAATTTCTACAACTCTCCTCCATAACCTTCCTCATCCTGGCCACACCTCAGAGGAAAGCCTACATTAGTTAGAGCCATAGGGCTGTAGCTCAGAGAGGTTATGTCATCCATCTCCAAGGGGTAAGGGTCAGAGGCCTTGTAATGAGCAAGAGCGAACACACAAGGTTCACATTAACCTAAGAACTGACCTTAGCATCAGGCGGTCTGGCAGCCAGGGAGCATCTGAACCTCAGCAGGGCAGGGAAGCTGTTGGTGGGGATCCCCTCCCTCTTTATCTCAGAGTGCCCTGGATCTGTGGTAACATTGGTAACATCATGACACATTACCCTCCCCCGCCCCCACTTTACCTCTTCGACTCCAGTGACAGAGTAAGCGTGACTCTTCACCAGCTTCTGACTGGTGATGGCTTCTGCTTCAGCTGCACTGGAGATCTGGGGTGAGGATAAAGTCCACTCAGAATGGCTGACCCTGACCTCGTTGGGTCCAGCCCTGCAAAGCTTTCCAAGGACAGGCTACAGTCACCGGGCCTGGTGCAGGACTGGGCGTGCAAGTGCGGCAGTGAGACTCAGGTAAACAGAGCCCTCTCCATTCCTACTCTCTCTCATCAGGCCCTCAGGTCCAGGCCTGCCGTCTCTAAAAGGTCATGGGAAACTGGGAGGTTATTTATTCTCCAGGGGGGACCCAATGCTACCCGAAGAGGACCACTTACCCTCGCGCTGCCCTGGGCAAGTCCTGGCTCTCTCCATTCTCACTGAGCAGGTTACCAAAAGCCCTTCTTCTTTCACACCAATGCCCACCCCCCACTTCCAAGCATGTGCCCCCACCAAAAACTGGGGTCTTTATAGAGAGAAGTAAAGGGGAATATTCTTGCTCTGTCATTCACATATCTGAGCTCACCAGGTAAGGGCAAGAAAGGAAGGAAGAACAGGCAGAGGGGCAGGTGGTAACAGACTCAGGTGGAGGCCTCCATGCTCTGGTCTCCACACCACCTTGGCACGCCACACTCCCACCCCCCCAGTCAGGCCATGACCCCTGGTTCCAAACCCCAACCCTTTTCTTCAGGGATCTCTAAGTCTGTCAAGTATTGTCAATCGTCAGATTTGCTTTTCTAAAATCCCAAGATTACTTAGCAAAAGGGCAATAGCAACAATAAAGCCTAACATCCAAGGATCACGGTTATGTTCTTAGGACAATTCCAGCAGAAATAAGGGGCTCTGGCACTAAGAGAACTTGGGGCTTCTATAATGGTATCCCCAGTTCTACCCATTAGTTAGGGCTTATCCAGTTATGATGTGATGGGGACCAATATGTCACCGGATTTACACAGTAAGCCCCAGACACTGCTCTGGCCCAAAGCCTTCCCACACCTCTCACCTGTCCCATCCTTTCCCTACCAGACGCGGGGAGAGGGAGGAAAGAGAAGGCTCACGTCAATGGAGCAGGCCAGCAGAGACCCTGCACGGAGGGCCTTCCGGATGATCTGATACAGGTTGGGTGGCGGCTTCTTCAGGTCAAAAAACTCAGAGATGCCGCCAGTGAAATCCTCAAATCCTTCCACTGTGGACCCTCCAGACAGAGCCTCGTATGAACCATTGAGCCTGTTGGGAAAGAAAGAAAATGGGCATCACCCACAGCCATCAGCAGGCCCAGTGAGGGAAACACACAGGTGGGCTGGGGGCAGCGCTAGGACGTGGACAAGGAGGGCCCTCTGCCAGCTCCTCCTGTAGGCAGGAGGGGACATAGGCCCCAGTTTCACACGGCCGCTCAGCTCTCTGCAGGAGCTAATCTCAGACAATTTCTCACAAAGCCACCGACTCCTTGTAAAAGCAAAATGCAAACTTCTCAGAGCTGTCCCTGATTTCTTGGGACGCTGCGGGTGTTAGCACGGGCAAGGTTGAAGGGGACTCTGCCTCCAGACTGAGAGGCATTCCGGGCCTTCTTTGGGAGCGGGACTGGAAAGGACCTGAGGTTGCTGGAAAGGGTACCAGCACATGAGGTGACTTAGAAGGATCCCAGAGCAGTCCTGGAACATCGAATGCCAGTAGAAGGATGAGCCTGAGAAAGGGTGGAGACATTGTGCAGTTTGGAGTTTGGAATCTGAGTACATTTGTTTCTTCTTTCTCTTCATTCTTTTAAAGATTCACATTAACCTAAGAACTACCTTTGGGGTTTAAAGGAGGAGAAAGTTAAGGCACAGAGAGGCTAAGTGGCTTGTCCCTGATTCACACGTTCATGTGGGACAGAGCCGAGCTTAGCCCCCAGGCCCAAATGTCCATCAGTTAGTGAGGGAGAAAGTGCTGGGCTGTCCAGGTGCTGGAGGGGCTGGGGCCTGAGTTTGGGGACGGGGCAAGGGAGGCCCTCCAGGGAGACCCTGGAGCCGCAAGCTCCTTGCTGCCCCCCTTACTTGGCGTAGGCTTTCTCCAGCAGGGCGCTCCAGAACTCATCGCTTTCTTCCGAGTGGAGGAAGAGCAGCTTCCCGTCCTTGGTGGGCAGCCTGTCATCCACGACCACCTCCACCCACTCTCCGTACTGCCAGAACTGGAGGTGGGAAAACACAGCGGCTGCCCGTCAGGGAAAGCACCAGGAACCTCTGCCAAGCAAGGCTCAGGTCTCCCAGCTTTAGTGAACTCGGGGCTCCGGAAGAGCAGGGTCTGCGCTGCTCATCTACGCACACGGCAGGGGCCGGGGCAGCAGGAAAGCCAGAGTCTGAGTTGAGAAAACTTGCTCAGCATCACACACTGGCAACTTCAAAGGATGGGGAACCCCCTCTCCAGACCCTCATTCCCAAGCGCTTTCCTCAGGGTCACAAGGCTGGGACAGCTAAAGGAGGAACCGCCTCATAACTGGGTGGATGCATTAAAGTGGCAGCTCACAAAACGCACGTGCATCAGAATCCCCTGCGGGATTATTAGAACACAGGTCCCGGTCCCGAGCCCGGGCTGCTGACTCAGTGCACCTGGAGTGGCGCCCAAGTGGCTGGAACGCTGCACCCTCCGTACCTGAAACCGAAAGATTCCCGCGTAGTTCTGCCGGAAGTCCTGGTCCCTGGGGACCACGCGGTACAGCAGCTCCTCGTTCAGGGTGAGGGAGGCGATGGCAGCCAGCAGCCAGCAGTCACCTGCACGCCGTGGGGCGCACACAGGTCAGGCCTGGCCGCTGTCTCTGCCCCTGGCTGTCCCCAGGCCCAGTCACACCCTTCTCCTAGGAGTCAGATGTCAGACTCCTCCTCCAAAGTCTGGAACAGGGGCCCAGCGGGCGCCTTGCGCCTCATGGGAAGTTCTCTGCTCCTCCCTTCCCCACGCTGACCCTTCACATCTGAGCTCTCAGGCAGTGGAGCAGGAAATGGAAAGGAAGAAAAAAAGAAGCAAAAATCGGTCTCTTTGGTCCCTTATTGACAACTCTGATAAAGCATTTGGTTGGGGGAACATTAAACCTATCTGGTCAGCCCAGGACATGTGCCTGTGAGAGTGTGTGTGAGCATGAGTGTGAGTGCGTGTGTAAGCGTGAGTGTGAGTGTGTGTTCTTTAACTCGCATGACCTGGGTGACACAGCTGGCTCTGCACATCTGTTCAGAGAAGTGCCCTCTGGGACTTATGAACCGTGACAGCCTTCAGGCCTCCTTGCTGATAATCCTCTTGAGATATTGATTCGTATTAAATCATCATAACTTGAGGCAGAAGAAATAAAAGTCAAGGAAGGTTAAAAGTTCTAGAGCCTGGTGATAGTCACCGTGGAGATGCATGTAACTGCAGAAGAGAAGAGGAGGCGTCCTCTGGGTAAGAGTGGTCTCGTGCCTCTTCCTTGGAGGCACTGGCTCCCTCAGGGTTTGATGTCAAAAGATTAAGCACAGCCCCAGAGGCCCCTTGCTTAACTTAACACCCATGGGGTCTATCATCCCAGAATTGATGTAAATTTTGCTCACATCCGCGTATACTTATTCCAGACCCATCTCCGGGGTTCCGGGGTCCTTCTGTGTGCTACTTATTGTGTGAAGGACAGTTTGGCTTACGGGCCCCATTGTTGCTTCTTTCCACAGCAGGGCCCTGCCCTGGAGTCCAGGGTTTGGGGAACAGGTTTCTACCTTTCATTCCATTCAAATGGCTCCCCAAGTCTGCCTCTACGTCAACCTTCACTTTTTCCATATAAAAAATCTGAGTCTTTTTAATGTATCTTCAGATGGAATCCCCTTTAACCGTTTAGAGACCCTCTGAGAACACTGTCTGGCCTTAGTTTTCCTCTCCACTGGTCAAAGTTGGGTAAGATTCCAGGAGTTTTTCTCACCTGAAACCATAGTTTTCTCAGACTCAGGTTTCGCAAGTGGTAACCAAAGTGTGACCCAATAACCTGCTTCTGAGTCTCCATCATCACTCAGAATGGCTCCATCCCCAGGTCACCCTAGAAAGGCCTTTGCTCTAATTACTCTTCATCTTTCCCAGCAAAGAGGGTCAAGATTTTGTCCCAAATTAATTGCTTTCCCACCTTCTTTCCCCAACCAATATCATACTTATTTTCATCCTCTCTCTCTCTCTCTCTATCTCTCTCTCTCTCTACACACACACACACACACACACACACACACACACACACACACACACACACACTATTTGAAGTTCTTCTAACCCAGGAGGCAGTCCTGCTTCCCCCTCTGCTCTCTCCCCAGACCCCTGACAAACTCCATCTCCAGATTCCCAGGCAAGACAAGGCAGCTGGAGTTGGTGTGGACCCTCCAGGGTTACGTTACTTCTCACTCAATGGGGCAGTTTCTCACTAAAAGGCAGTTTCCAAAGAATGGGTACAACAGAATTTCCTCCTTCCATGCCACTCTTCTCCCTTTGCTCAAAAACTTTCAACTTCCTTCAGTTGCAACCACAAAATAAAAACTCTGCCCAGGACATCAAAACCCTTCACAGTCTGACCCCAACCTACTCCTCCAGTCCTTCCCCATTAGACTCCAGCAGTGCGTCTAATCTCCAGTCAAACAAGGATGTGCACAAAACATGTTGGCTTTTCCTCACGCGTTCCCTCTGCTTGCAGCATCCTTTCTGTGACATGACAGGTAGAATCTTTCTCCACAAAGCCTTTCCTGATGCCTCCCACCCTTAACCACATGACACCTTTTTTCTTTGTGTTTCCTACTTATACATCTTTGTGCGCTGATCATAAGCCGCCTTCAATCACAGCCATCACTGGGGCTGGACTCAGAATCTGCATTCTGAGGGCTACTTGGCAAAATTTTCTTGACCTAATCCCCAAGCTGCCTCGGTGCCCAGTGGGGTCCTCAGAGTCCCCAGCCCCTTCCTGAGCCACTTGAGCACAACCGACTCCCTGGCCCATTCCTCTCTCGGCTTTCCTTGCAGAGCAGGGGCGTGAAAGCCTTGGTTCTTGGTCGTGGAATTCCCAGAGGTGGCCAATTCACAGGAGAGGCCCCGTGAATGCTTGATGAATGAAAAGAAATAAGCAATGTATCCCTGAGTCATATTTGTTTTCTTATGAAAATCCCCAGCAGCACCTCACCTAAGTTTGCACAGGAATTTCCCTGGTGGGTGGGGAAGGGGATCGAAAGACACCTGACAGATTCCACCTCCACCGAGCCTTGGCCCCTGCAGCTTCAGGGCAGGAGGAGGCAGAGGAGGGGAGAGGATCACAGAGCTCAGCCCCTGGAGGGGCAGGGGCCACAGCTCTGCAACTTCCTCTGGGGCAGGGGGCCTCTCCCAGAGATCCTCACCCGCAGCCCTCCTGGCTGGGTGCAGCAGCCCCAGCTCCCTTCAAAGCCAGGCTGAGCAGCTTCAACAGCCCACCTAGGACATGCCTCAGACATTACAATTCCAGGCACAGAAACAAAATATCCCTCAGCTACTGACATCAAACAGGGCTGCCCAGCTGGAGGAGAGTTTAATTTTCTCTTCATCTGCCTCACTCCTGACATTTCACAGAGTCCACCTGGCTCTCACTGCAGGCACAGAGCTCCAAGGAGACGCGGTAGGCACCGGCTTTTGGACTCCTGCCAGTGACTATGTAAGGTATGACTGGTTTGCCGTGACAAAGTCGCTTTTTCTAAGCAACATCTCCAAACGAGTGTGTTTCCCTTCAGAGTCCTCTGAAGGGACTTTATTCTGGTGCTCAAAATAATTCAGGAACTTGTTTGGAGGGCCTGCCTTGAAGCCGGTGGCACGCTTGTGGGATTCTCGGTGGGGACACAGTTTTCAGAATAGTTTTAATTTCCAAAAGCAGCCAGAAGACTTGGGATCCAAGACAACAGTGAATAAAGTGGATGAAGAAGCTGAGAAATGATCTGGACAGACGACTGCCTAGTCCCGGCCTCATTCCTCCAAGGCCCAGTCAGCCCCAGGGAGTTAGAGCAGGGTCTTCTGGGCCACTGACCTCCCTTGGAAGCCTGGAAACTACCTGGGTTCCGTCCCTCCTTCCCCTTGTCCAGGTTACATATGTATTAGTTTAACAGTTATTAACATAATAAGCTGCTTTTTTTTATTCACCTCAAATAATGATCCCCTAGGACCTGCCGGTCTCATTGCCTCAGTGAACAGCAAAAAGACCCCAACTAGAACCATGAAGTCGTTGTTCTGCTTTGTCAAAAAAAGTTTAAGTTGTAAAGATGATTAAGAAACCAAAATTTATCAAGGGAACATACAGTGTGGGGCAGAATGGCAATCAGGAGACCAGACTGGCCCGAGTCCACCACACCTGGCCACTTGGGAATCTGGGTTTGCTGCCACAGCATCGCCGCCATTGGGCCGGGAGCCTGAGCCCCAGAGGGTAGCAAGTTTGTAGAAACTGACTTCTCGGAGGAATCAGCAGCGCATCAGATTCCGCCTTCAGAGGGGACACATACTTGTGCTGCATCCCTGCCTATGGCAGCTCCCCTTCCTCTGGCAGGCGTTTCTTCCTCCTTTTAAACAGTCTTATTGTGTTCCCTGTAGGAGCAGCTCTGCCCCCAGGCCCCAAGTCTAAGCACTTTCACAGCTTGCTGGAGCTGGTGGCTCCCTGAATGGAATTCTCCGGAAACCCCCAAATAAAGCTTCGTTCTCACTTGCAGCTAAAGCTCTGGTTTGTTGCTGGATTATTGTTGACAGAGTTCACCAAGAGACAATAACCTTGAGGCTGTCTTTGTTAAAAAAGCAATCTCTGATTTCAAAATTCCCTTTACAGACAGATGTTGATTTATTATAATGAGCACCTGAAACTTATATAATGTTATAATACAATATCACTTCAATAAAAATATATTTCTCAAATTCCCTTTACATATTAAAGTCCAGGTTTGAAGGTCTGAACACCTAGAGTTATTGTAAGTCACAGGTAGCAAGAACTTGGGCTCTAAGTGAACTTTTTACCACAGCTGGATGTGGGAATGCTTCTGGGCAATAGGTAGAAAGAGAGGTGGGGAAGAGAAAAGGTCAGACCTGGGGTCCCCTGCTGCACCCACCCCCATCTTGAGACTTAACAATGGCTAGAGCTTGAACAATAGCAAAACCCCAGAGAGTCTGAAGAGAAAGTCAAAGCAGAGAGGATTCTACCCTGCTTCCCACTGGAAACTCTGGGAGGGAAATAAAAAAGGCAACATGGAGTATCTAGTTGGAGAGGAGGAGAGGTGAGGGAAGGCGGCAAAGAGCCCCCCCAGGTTTCCCCATTGCAGTCGGACGGTGACTGGGCTGAGAACGGGAAAAGATGGATCCTGCTGTACAGCATGGCTCCTGCTGCCTGGGTCAGGGGCTGCGTGGAGGGCCAGCGCACGGAGGTGGCCCAGTCAGCCAGGGAACCAATGGCACCAGGAGAAGAGGCCACGGCACAGGCCAGTCACAGACACAGGATAACACCAAGGACATTCGACCTACTTTAGAACCAGGCACCATGCTAGGGAGGCCAGCGAGGGACTAGCCTTTAAGACACAAGAAAGCACCGGAAAAAAGTGATGGAGTGAGGCACATTTATCCAAAAGAGATGAGCTCCTGAAACCCACAAAGGTGGAAATACCTTTAAATGGCTACTTGACATTTCCCTCCCACTCACCTCGGTGGACGTGGGGGCCCCCAGCAAACTGAGAACAACTGAGCAGAATAAAGAATGCTGAGCTCATTGCACATCTGAGTGCAGTGCAAAGATTCTGACCCTGCTAATGTGTGCTTGTTTTGTAAAAACCCATCTTAAATTTTGGATCACAGCTGAGGCACACTTTGACTGCTCTTCAGTATGAGGCCATTCCCAGTGTTTCATGCATCGGTGCTATTTTAGCTCTGTACATTCCTGCTAAGTATCACACACTCCACCCGCCTTCTCCCTCCCTCTAGTGAGCAGGCCTTTTCCAGACCTTCACATCTAATTCTTGCTTTCTTAAAAACATTACCCCCACCCTGCCACACACACACACACACACACACACACACACACACACACACACAGGGCTATCCCTGCTTTTTCTAGCAATTTCCATTTCTCTCACTAGACTAAAAGCTCTCTGGAGGTGGGCAGTGGGGCTCATGCTTCTCATAAATCCTAGCATAAAATTCTTACTGCATGAAACCATGTTGAACCATATCAGTATGAAATTGTCCAGTGTGGGGGCCTCCCTGATGGCGCAACGAGTTAAGTCTCAGCTATGAAGCTATCTGCAGCCACTGAAGCACAAATTCAATCCCCTGCCAGGGAGCTTCCCACATGGTGCAGCAGACATCGCCTGTCTCACCCGCTGCTCTCCTCAACAGTGTACTTCAGTCAGTCTGCCTGTTCTGCTCCCCACTCTGTCCTAGTGAATCTTCTCACCACTCCACACCTTTGGCCTACACCCCAGCTCTTGTATGCATAAATAAATAAATCTTTAAAAAAAATTGTCAGAAGTGATCTGAAAATTGATGCCCAATTATCTTCAAGAAAGTCTTCTGACTTAGCCCATTGTGCTTTTGATAAGCAGGGAGAGATAAAATAGCATATATTAACACTGTCTAAGACAAGAACCAGATTTAGAACTTAGTTAACAAAGCTCCTATAATATTAGCCAGTCCAGCTAAAATAGGATTTCTCTTACTCACCGCTGTTCACAATTTGAGCTAGATAATTCTGGGCTTTGTGGGGTGTCCCAAGCATTGTAGAGTATCTCTGCTAGATACCAGTAGTACCCCTGGGGTGGGGATCATCCCCCACATTGAGAATTAATGACCCACAGCAAAATCAGGGATTAAGGACTTTCTGCAGTTGGAGGGAAGCTGGACAAAATGGCTTTACATAAGCCTGTCTTCCAAATAATCGCTCAGTATTACAAATATCATGATGAAGATGATGATGTTTCTTTAGCCTACCTAACTCCTAGTTTTCGGTAGTCACTTCCTCCCACTTCCCCCTTCCTTCTCTCATTGTCTTCTCTGGCCAATGAAACGGTAACAGCCGAAGGAAGTCTCTGACTTGCTCCTCAATATGGCCTCTACCCAGAGAGGGAAGGTCCCATCCTACCCAGTTCCCAGGATAGATCTCTCTGAAGACTTCTGGCATAGTGTGATTAGACTCAAGCCTACGTGAATTAGAGTGGCCATTTGACCGCCTCCAGGTCTTCCAAGCCATATAATTATACCATCTTCTTTCCCTCCAAATCATATAGATGCCAGCCCTCACCTCTGCAGCCAGAGGCAAGCTAGCCATTTCTAAGCTAAGAGACATCCTCCCCACCAGCTCCTTGGCGGTCCCACCTGCAGCCATGGCCCTCCCGTGTGGCCAACCCCCATGCTGTAAAAAGCCCTCTGCCCTCCTCTGCGCTTAGCCCTACAGCACCGATGCCTGCCAGCCCCAGAGATGCCAGGCTCCAGCTCTGACATGGCCCTTTGGCATCTCCAGGGCTCCTGTTTGCTCTGAGATCACTGTCACCTGCCCCACATCAGCACGTGGTAGCAGTGCTGTGCAGGCCGGCCAGGGACCGAGCGATTCAGCGATAGCGGCACCCCCTGAGCATCCTCAGGAGGATCCTTTTTCCTTTGAATTATACAGTAAATGCCCTTCATCTGGCATCTTTCTTGGACAACATACCTTAGGGAGTAGTTCTTGCCCGTCATCATCACTTGCCAGTGCTTGGCAAGCATTGCTATGTGTGAGTCAGTGTGTAGGACTATGGGATGATGACTGGAGAAGCTTCTAGGCTTAGGAGAGTCAAAACTACATGGGCTCTGGACTCAGAAAGCCTGGGTTTAAGTTCTTAGGACCCTACTTGTCTGCTGAGTGACCTGCAGCAACACTGAACTCCTATGATCCTCAGTTTTCTAATATGTAAAATAGGTTTGTGCCCCACATTTTATTGCACAGGATCACTTGATACTAAGCAAAAAGGACTTACTTGCAACAAGAGGAATAGTTAAGAATATATACATATATATTTACATATATATATACATATACATATATATGTCCAGTTGGGTAAAGAAGACATTGGGACATAAAAAGCACATGAGTGTACATGCATCAACAGACATCACATACTTAGAGCACCTCTTGAGTAACTTGACTAATGTTTCCCTGTGGGTAGGAGTCAGTTTCTCTCTATTCCAACCCCTTTTGCTGATATAGCTTCAGGATAGAGAGGTAGGAAGGGCAGTAAGAGGTGGGTTTCAAAACTCCAGAGTAGGGAGGAGGTGCCCAAATATTTGATGTGAGCACAGAGCACCAAAGGCCTCTTGGATCGTCCCCAGTTGGGACTCAGAGAAAATCAAGTGGAGAAAAGTTATGTGCCAACCTTGACAGCCTCCACAGAATGAAGGAAGTGGGGAGTGCTAGAGTCCTCTGAGAAGAATCCTGGCCTTATTCACTGACCATGGATGGCCCTCTGGTATAGTCCATCACCAGGTTGGTGACATGATAAAAAAAAAAATAATTGGGTTCCTAGATGCTTCTGATGGAAGTGGTCCACAAACCCTGAGAAAGTGGTCTAGATGTCGCCTGATCCCAGTGTCCTGTGTGCAGTGCAGTAATTTACTATGACATTTAGGAAAATAAAAGAACCTCTGCAAAATTGTAAAATGGAGGAGGGGGGAGGGGGAGGAAGGGAGGGGGAGGGGAGGGGAGAGGAGAGGGGAGGAGGAGGAGGAGGGGGAAGAGGAGGGGGAGAAAGAAAGAAAAGAAAGTGGTGGACAGAGAAGCCTAGTTGGCTCCCCAGCAACTCCCTCAGTTCCTCTGTGGCCTCATATACACAGGACAAGAGGACACCAGCATGATACTAGCAGTGACCACAGCAGAAGACCAGGACCGGGGTCAGGCTTAGATGGCCCAGCCCTCTGGAACCATCTTGGAAAGGAGAAGGGCTGAGAAGCAGAGTGTAGAAGATTCAACAGTTACCTAAAAGGGACTGAGTTGTGACCAAAAAAAGACTTAACAATTATCGGATTAGACAACGTTGTAAACTGAACTGGATTAGATGTAAAGTTTCCCACGCCCCTAGACAGGTTTGCTGAGAATGTCAAAGGCAGTTTAGATCTTGACTATTTGCTAAGTGCCAAATTCAGACTGTTTGAGAAGCTGCCTGAGGTGAGCCTTTGGTAAGTCTCCTACAATGAGTGACGTCTCTGCTGATAAGGGACAATCCCAGTGGCCTTCCCTTATCCAGAGCAAAACTGGAGTTTCAGTGTCTCCTGAAATAACAGGTGGGGGTTCCTGGGCTCATGTGCAGTGGCCACTCACGTCCCCTGACATTTTAAACAAGAGCCTCTTTTTTACATTCTGGTCCCCTTAGAATATTTTAGTAAATCTCCCCGCTCTCACATCAACCTTCAGTCTTCCTTGCAAAACATATCTTTGCTCCGGAGGTTCCCTTCCTTCAAGCCTAGGGAGTGTTCTTGCATGTCATTGTCACTCGGCAAGACTAAAAGGGACCCTCTTTCTGCGAATGTCCAGGAGCTGTCACTGGGGAGTGCAGAAAGAATCAAACTTGTCATGAACGAAAATATTCACACACTTGCATTAAACATCTTCCCACTTCACACTAGTGGCTATCCCTGCCAACCATGCCAGTCTCGCAGGCAAATTACAATGCAAAGCGGTTTCCAAGTGGCAGTGAGGTTTTGCTAAATTTGCAGGATTTCATGAAGTTGATGAACATGACATTGGAGATCTGCTCCTGAGTGATTGCCCAAAGAGAACCTGGCACTTAAAGCAGTTACAGAGAGAGAGAAAGCTGACTGGACTCCAGGCAGGATTGGCACTTCAAAAGGGGAAGTCTGAGCATCAAAGGACTGGAGGAGGACCTGAGAAAACTGATGAAATCTTTGAATGTTCTTAGGATTCAGCTTCGAAACTCAAGTAGGAAGCATCTTGCTGACTTGTAATTTTTTCAAAAAATGTACACCCCTCAAAAAGTCAACAGTGGATTCATTCCTTGTTCTAAAATTTACCAAAAGCTCGACTATGACATTAAGTGTTGTGTCATCTAAGGAGAAACATTACATCATTTCTTCAAAGTCATACACTAATCAAACCTTTTTTGATACCATCCATGAAGACATGTGGGCTTCTCTTTTACATTTCAGTGGCCCCTTCCAATACCAGTTATCCTCAAATACGAGGGTTTATTGCATTGCAGTTGTGTCCTGCCTGCTGTTTGCCTTCTCCCCGCTGCAAATCTGATAGGGCATGCCCCTACCCATAATGCCTGCAATGGGAACACACCCCAATATTCTTCACCAGCACCAAGACCCACCATATCTGACCACATCCCCCTTCCACCCTCAGCTTCTGCACTCCCTGCTCCTTCTCTGCCCCACCTCTGCCACTGCCCTGCAAGTCCTCCCCACTCCCCACCCCCAACTCCAGTCCCTGCCACTGTTTCTAGCCAAAGGAAATTTGTTCATTTTCTTTCTGCTGCCTGACTCCCTCTTCCCCTCCCTATCTACCAGGAAAGGAAAGACAGTGCCTGTTTGCTTAAAGAAGACACTTAATAGATATTTATAAATTGAATGAACGAACTGTGAAAATTCTCCCTGGTTCTGACAAATGAGTATGTCTGATAAACCACATGTCCCTTCACTCTTGTAAACATCCTGCCACTCACCATCCCCGCATCCTCCTCGTGATCCCCACCTCCTGCTGGAATTGTAAATTAAGAATCTAGCACAGCTCGCTGGAAAATTGTCCTCACTTTATGGGTCCAGGAGAGCAAGCTACCCTTGTTCTGGAAGCAGGACTCCAGAGCGCCTCACTCCCTGGCATTGCAAATATCTGGGAACTCTAAGACTGCCCGGGTGCCACGTGCTCAGCAGGGATTGGTGGGGCTCTCGTGGGAGTGTCACCAATAGAGCTTCACAGATTAGCCCCAAATCTCACTGCTGTTTTTCTGTGCACTCCTTTATGGTGAGACTCCTTTATGGCAACTATAATTTTGATATCCTCAAAATCACTCCTTTCAAGCCATACCACATATAATAAAGTGCACTGAATAATCACTTCTGCAGCCCCCCGTAGGTGGACTCACATCACTGCTTCCTGGTTCCCATGGCTACCCAGAAGCCGCCCCTCAAACCTGACAATACAGCGGGAGCAGCTGTGCTAGGGGGGCGGCTATAACACAGCACAGCACTTGGCCAGGACAATTCTGGCCCAGGGGGGTCTTTGGTTTCCAAGAGCTGCAGAGCACCCCAGAGAGTTAATGTACTTCAAAAAGGAGGAAAAAACAGGAAAGGTTGGCAGGCCAGCTTTTGCATCAGAGGCCACCTTGCTTTACCTTCTAACTTATCAGTGGGGAAGAAAAGAAAGAAAACCCTTCACAGCTGAGGGAACTTATTCAAATTATTTCAGTTTCTTCTAGTTGTTCAGGAAGCCTGCCAGGCTAATGCTCATCTCATTTCTGCTATTGTTGAAGGAGTAAGGTTCAATGGCATGAAACTGCTTCCAGACTTCCCATCTTCCCCCCGCTTTAAATCCAACCTTCAATGCTACTAAGAGGGGAAATTTCTTTTTTTTTTATAAATATATATTTTTATTGTTATTTATGTCTTTTACATTTTGTATTCCCCTTGGGTAACCCACCACCAATTCACCCGTGATCCATCTCCATGGTCCCTTGTGTTCTTTTCTATTCCATTTTGTGCCCTTTTCCTTCCCTCCCTCCGCCTCCCTCCTCCCCGCCCCCCCATTGTCTCTCTCCCACCCGGCCTCCCTACAGTCCTGTTATAAGTGAAACCATTCGATATTTTTCTCTTTCTTTCTGGCTTATTTCACTGAGTATGATCCCCTAAGAGGGGGAAATTTCTTAGTAGATTATAAAAATGGAATTGATCACCAGAGGGGAAAAATCGGTAGGCAAATAAATTTTGGATCTATGTAAATACATCTCAGAATCAGTTTATGGAAGTGATTTGCTTGTTGAGTTTAATTATAATGCCCTTAGGATTCAAAAATCAGACCAAATGCTAGAAGCCAGGTCAAATGGAGAGAGAAATAAAAAGATGAGTACTAAGACTCATCATGAGCTCTGGCAAGACTGAAAAACATACACATGGGGAGATCACAAGCGGTGCCTCACTTTTCGTGCTGGGATAGTCTGAGAGGTGGTTAAACACCCCCTCCAAAAACTGATTATAAATGATTTGACATCCGCAAATCAGTGCTGGATCCTGAGGCTTCCAGATGTGTGTGCAGGTCCTTAAAGTGCATCAGCTCTTAGACACAGGCTGATGGAGAGTATCCATCACAGGAAGAGGAGAGTGGCCTTCCAGTCTCAAACATACTAAGAATAAGGTGGCGTGAACTCAGATGTAAAAATGCCCAGGAGCCCAGTGGGGCGTTGTGAACAGAAAACAAGGTAATTTCAGACTGAGGAAATGGCCTGAGTAACAGTGCCCAAGAGCAAAATGATACAAAGAGAGTCAGGAAAGAAGCAACACTCTGTGTATGTTGGAGGTGGGGGGGAGAAAGGGGGCAGGCAACCACAGAGAAAGCAATTTCAACCAGTAGTCAGTGCAGGCGCGCCCAGGCCTCATCTCTAAAGCGATTCTCCAAAGACCAAAGTAAGGAGGTTAGCCGCGGCCAGCACAGATCAGAGGGTGCAAGCCGAGCAGAAGGCAGGAAGTCCAAAGGGGCAGTACTGTCATTCAGGCCCAGCAGGGCCTTGTGTGGCCTCAGGGGGATAAATCAGTCATAATTGGCTTGCAGAGCTATTCTGCTCAGCTTGTACAGCGCTGGCCTGCATTGTGATTGATATATTTGAATTGGGAGGTTTAAAAAGCTAGATTTCTGGCTTCTTTTTAAAACTGCAAGATTGGCCGAAATTCCTATAGATATTCATTTTACCAATATTTGTTGAACATCTACTCTGTGCCAAGTAGTATCCTCCTCCCTAAGGATGATGTTTCTAAATGCATAAAATTAAATGTAGGACTATAAAGGATATGGTCACACAGTTAACCAATATATATTTAAAATTACAGTAAAGTTTGCGCTTCTTCGTGTTCTATATAAAAGATTTGGAATGGGGCCTAGTAAATGGCATAATTATGAGGTGATGGTAAGTAAAAGTATTTTGAGGCATTTGCAACAACTATAATGGGATATGAAAATAATCTGATTTCTATTACTGTGCTTCGTTGCGTGCATTCAAACTGAAAAGAAACAAGTTAGTGAGGGATTAGTATAACTAAAGATGTAACAGAAAAAAAAAGATGTAACAGTAGAATTCTTTCATGCTCTGGAAAAGACTCTCAATATGCAAATCTTCCTGTAACTCGCTGACTGAAACGTTCTATGCCACTATTGGGACAACCAATTTTTTACTAAAGGGTAAATGGTTGCACCAGCCTGTTTCCTCAGAATAGACAAGACGGTGGCACTAGTGAGGCAAAACAGGAGGGCACTGAGTACTCAGAATCAAGAAGGAAGGAAAAGACAGGCCAACAAAGATGGGAAACCATCTTTGGGAAGTAAAATAAGACCCTGTTAGCAAAAGTGAATTTCCTCCATATTACATACGACTGGGCTCTAAGGTGCTGTCATTGGCAGTTTTTCTGCCTCCTGGAGGTTGATCCTGTGTTTTTCACAATCAATGAGGAGGTCTCACCCTTTAAGTTCTGTGAGGCTCTCCCTGATCGCTCATTAAAAGTAACTGTTCTTTCCTAGTTAATTGATTTATTTCACCTCAGTCCTCCAAAGATGGGTCAGATCAAAAGATGTCTAGGAAAGTGTTTTTAAGTTACTTATACCAGTGCCAACTGCTGAGAGGCCTGTGCTCTGGTACCTGTTCCAGGCAGGCAGGCCCCCTTCAGTGTGGAGCCCTGACTCACAGAGAGAAATCAATGTGAACGATACATCAAAGAATTTAGATAGTTGCTGTTCATGCTTTCTCTTTAGAGACTTGTGACACAGAATAGTCATGCCCCTTTCAAAACAAGAAGACAGAATATAAAACTCTATTCAATAAACACAACAAAGATTTTACACACACACAATCTAGAGAGAAAGTCAATTCTATAGAGGTGAAGAGAAAAATCAGGTCAAAAGACACAGAAGAGTAGACGATATAAGCACATACTAGCACAGACATGCAGAGTGTTAAGACTGAGAGTGAAGCATAGTCAGGAAGGCATGATAAAGAGGGAAACTCCAAAACTCCCCAAATCCTTCAAAGGAAAACATCTCACTTACTGATCCTACTCTGTATGGAAAAATAAATCACCACTAGATCAAAAATTTGGATAAACAATGTAGCATTTGTTATTCATAAAGCACTATAATTCTCTCTAAATTTAGGCAAGTCTCTATCACTCACCTGTCAAAGATGAAAATCTCCTGTTCCCTATTCCTGATAGCAGCAATTGTTAAATTTCATTTTCCAGAGATCAAGGTGTTAGACTACTTCAGGGTAACATTCCATGAGTGGCCTGTCAATCCACTTATGCCTAAAGATGTTTCAAGCTCTGTTGCATTTTCACAACCACAGGCATAAGTGATGATGCCTTGTCTGTGTTCCCCTGCAGGTGGATGTGCTACGGTAGGACCAATGGGCCAGGAGGACCTAGTTAGCAGGCCCTGCTGAGTGTGTGAGAGCCATGAGAATTCTAGGATCTAGTGATCAGGACACAGAGGTGTCCCATATGTTCCCTCAGCCACTGCCACCATCAGGGCCTGGGGCACTGTCGTTCCTGGCTTGTCCCTGGGACATCACTGCCAAGGATCAGCAAGCACTTCAAACACCTTTGTGTTCCTACACAGCAGCATCAGCAAGCTGAGAAAAATAAAACTATCTCCCTACTTTACATCTGTGAAAACTGAGCTGGTGAGGCCAGAGGCACCAAGATTCAGGTCTCCCCACCTGTGTTTTTTCCTTCTACTCCAAGTGCCGAATTAGCTACTGCTAATGGGAGATTCCCAGAAAGAAAGGAGAGGGGCCCTGGGATATGGGCATTTCCAAAAGCATTGTAGGCTGATGGATTTAGGGGTCATTAAGTTCAAAGATCAGAGGACCTGGGGTGGGGAGAGCACAGGCTAGCCACTCCTCCTTCACCCCTACTGGCACAGTGAGGTACACTTTCTTTGCTTCACCCAGTGTCACTGCCCTCTTCTCTTGGACAACGCCCCCTGTGTTTGGGGGGGCATATTGTATTCATAACGGGCTCCCAACCACAAGAGCAGAGTGAGCCAAAAAGATGCTACCTGACTCCTCTGGTTAAAATAAAGCAAAGATCCAAAGTCCTTTCCTGAGATTAATAAAACAAAAGCTGCTTTATGATATAACCAGACTGATGATATAACCATATCTCCTGCTGCAGAGAGCCTGACTACAGGGAAGAGAGTGAAACCAACCCCCAGAGACCAGCAGAAATGACATACAGGCAGAAAGAGCTCCAGGACACTGAGCCCCCCCGATTCCTCCCCTCTCCCCTCCAGGGCCACCTTTCCCTTTCTGGAGTTGAATTGAATGAGCCGATAAAAGTTCCCCCTTTTCCTTAAGCCTGTTGGGCTGGACTTCTAAAGGCAGTGACCAGAGGAGCTCTGGCCAAAGTACAGACATGACTTACTGTCTGGGTGGTGCAAAGCCAGAAATGGGTGCTCCATGAGTAGGACAGAGTATATTTCAGTGACTGCAGAGGCCGCTGACGCTCAGCAACAAGCATCAGCCAGCATGGGAGAGACAGACTGGGCCAGAGAGCAGATGGGCCAGCAAGGCCTCTGCAGTCCCTCGAGTGATGTGCCAACCAGGAGCCTGCTCTGGAAATGAGTCCAACCCATAGAGAGCAACACACTTCCAGTTTGCTCTCCTACAAGATGGCAAGGCCCTGAGATTCCTCACATTCCAGGGGGGACGCACTGTGTGTGTGTGTGTGTGTGTGTGTGTGTGTGTGTGTGTCCCTCCCCAGATCAGGTGACTACAGCCCCACAGAAAACGAAGTTGGACATGCTGGCACTGCAAGTGACATCCCTCCCCAACGAGCCAGGGTGAGGAAAGCCAGGGCTGAGAAGTCAGGGAGGCTTCTGTTTGGGAGTTGCTCCACCTGAAGAAACCCACTGAATTACGTAGATAGAGGCAAACCCACTGGCGCTACTATGGAGAATGAGCTACCCAAGCAAAAGTCATATTCCACAGTAAGAATTATTTGGAGCTACTGGATCTTCAGTACAGACTCCCCAATCTTTATTTTCCTATTACTATGTCTACAAAGAAAGCCAGCTCCTGGGCTCTCTATGGGCACCAACTCTGACGGGAGCCAAGATGAAGTCTGGTAAGGCAGGAACAGTAAGAAAGGAGAGCGAATCGCCCCCCTATGGAAACAGTCAGACTTGGGGCTTTCATTACAGCAACACAGAGGAAACAGCCCAAGTGTCAGCCAGCAGGACATGGGGTGAGCCAACACTACATCCACGTGGTGGCCTGCATTACTCCACCAGGTTAAAGGGAGAATGAAATTCTTTATTCATTGAACTGGAAAGAACACCAAAGTATTTACTAAGTGACATAATAGCAAATAATGGCAAAGTTCCACAGTGTTTACAGTGTGTTGCCTTCAGTGCAAGGAAGGGATAAAAATTAGAACATGTATTCAGATTTGCTCGACTTTGGACAAAGAAATACTGAAAGGATTTTCCAAAAGCTGCTACCAGGCAGTGGGCAATGAATAGCTGGAAACAGATGGGAAGCTGACTTTGCATGGTGTGCCTTTCAGTTGCTTTAATTTTGAAGTGTGTATGTTCAAAATGATAATACAACAGTAGCAACACAAAACTATGAACAAGACATGATTTTTACCTAGATAGATCAATTGATTTTAAAAATGGCAGTCTTTTTTTTAAACCTGGAGACCCCACTGCATGTATTGCACTCTGAAAAGTCAACATAGTATTGACCAAATATTAACCATGTCACGCCCTGGCCCAACAGGTGTCGCATGACACTGCCTAGTTGTGTGTGTGTGTGTGTGCTGGGTGAGGAACTCTCCTCTCAGCCTCGCTACTGTCCACCCATGTTAAGGGCCAGCCTTGGTGCAAACCTCACAGGCCACACAGGTCACTGTGACTCAGCCCAGCCCTGGAGGCGTCCACTCCCCTCCTTGCTGAGGCTCCCTCTGACCAGCAGCCCCTCGGCCCTGTACAAGTGCCTCACCCCTTCCGGAAGTTGGTCTCTGCAGCCCTTTCTGCTCTGTTCATTAAAAACCACCACAGTGGCTGGGCTGGCCCAGCTGGCCTCCAGGGCGTGGCCGCACTGACTGATGAGAGCTGGACCCTGAGAGTGGGGCTCATTTCCTGCACTTCCCGGCGCCGGCTCCATGGGCAGCGCTCACTCACCATGGTAACGCGTGGCCTCTGCAGAAACCCTCTTGTCTCCTTGCTTAAAACTGCTCAAAGGAATATCTATCCCAGTTGATCCATTAAAAGGCACTTATTAAATAACCTTTAGCCAAAGTTAAAACATGTCTAACAAGAAGCTGTTAAAGGCAGAGATTCGTGGTTGTGGTTCCTTGAGATGGGTGCTCGATGAGGTCAAACGTTTCACGCCAGGGCCATCTGGAACTAGAAGGGCCAGAGCACTGCCCCTCAGCGCCCCATGAAGGCTTAGCACACAAGGCTGTGTTTTCAGGGAGTGGGACACCCTTCTGTGTGTGATACCCCAAATTGTCCTCACTGCTCCGCTGTCACACTCCATGAGCTCTGGCTGAGGGATATTTGCTTTATTCATTAAAGGCGAGAACATGGGAAGCATTTAAAATAAAATGTTCTGTGAGTTTCAAAACCGTAAAGGATTCCAGCAGGCTGAAGAGAACAGATGTCTCTGGCTGGAACAAGAGGAAAAAAGGAGAGGAAACCCCTGAAAGATGAAGGGTTAGCTGGTCCAAATGGACCCTGAGATCTTGTGTTGCTGATTTCCACCAAGTAAAATTTGTTCCCTCCTTACCTTCATTTCTAATTCAGTATTTTGCAGTTGTCACTGGATGGCAGCTTGGGAGCTCAGTGACTCCAATTCAGGACCACATTGTCCCATAAAATGTACGCGTCGCCCTCCCACTGGGAGGCCCCGGCTCTGGAGGGCTTATGAGATCAACAAGGCAAATCTGCTATCAAGGAGAACCTTAGCCTCTGACATCTGAGGCTAGAACTTACAAAACCAAATAAAATCAATTATTTCCTAAGCTTAACTGAACCTGATTTAAAGGGAATAGGCAAGGTTGGCTCTCAATTCCAGAATTCCAGATCTATGATAGAAAACTTGGCTAGAAAGTTAGAATTCTTGTTTTCTTATGAATTATGAAAGCAGCTATTAGGACAGCTCATAATTGTGTAGGCAAGGCCTTTGCAGAGGGCAAATTATGTCTGCTTAAAGGTAGGTACTGGCAAACACAGCACTCAAGGTTATCTCCTCTACGCCTACAATCCTGGCTCATCACTCTAGCATTAAGAGGTGTAAATGAGCCTGCTGAAAACCTCTTAGGGAGAGCCAAAGGGAATTCCCGCATTCCAGATCCACAGTGAAGAACACAGTCTCAAAAACACAAATCCATACGGATAAAGCAGGGACATAATTTAGTCGGTCAAATCTAACAACTTAATCTGATGTTACTCATTACACACACACGCACACACACACACACCCTCTCTCTCCCAATACAAATAGGACTCTCCCCAGTTACTCACCTAGACCACCCTGACAAATGTCTGTGCGCGTGGCTCCACCAATGATAAACTGGGGACTGGGACACAATTCCTGAAAATAATGTGGGACAAAACACAAGTCACAAGATGCCATGGACGGAGGCAGCATGGGGGAAAGAACTTTAGAGTCATAGAATTCAGACCTGGAAGAAACCCAGAAGAGGATTATTGCATATACCTTACCTCATTGCTGCAAACTCTGAAGCCCAGAGAAGGCAGGAGACCAGCCCACAGTCACACAGCCAGGGGTGGTCGAGGGGGAGCCAGAGCCCACCACCTGCAGCCACTGTTTCATTACTACATGCTGTGTGAATGTGAAAAGTGGGGGCTGCCTCACGGAGTCAGGAGAAAGGCAAAGGCTGAGATAATAATTAATGAAATGGGCTCTCACCCATTCAGACAACACCCCTATTTACACAGTGGTCTGGAATAATGTTTAGCTCTAACAAGATGCCATGTGCTCTGTGGACACTCATTAAATCCTTGACTAAATGATGATGGGTCCAGGGGCTGACGAGGTGTTAGGAAGTGCCACACCTGGGAGGGGACCTCAATGGTGGCGTCCACATACCTGATACTCCCTCCACCACTGCCTCGAACTGGCATCTGCCCTTGGCCATCACAGCCCCCAGAGCTCCATTAGGACACCATGAAGCCTTCTTTTCCTCACCACCCATTCACCCATCAGTCTCCTGCTGTCTCCTGCAGTCTCTGCAGTGCCATGAAACCCTCTAAGTCACCAGCAATCCCAGCACAGGGTGTTACTCCCCACGCAGCGCCTGCCTGCTGACTCACTGCCCCCCCCTTGACATTTGCTACTGTTACCTCTTCCCTCTTCTGAAAATTCTCCTCTTTTGGCTTCCGTATCCTTAGTCACTCTCAACTTTCTCTTCGGCTCTCTAAATACTCCCCCTCAGTCTTCTTGACAAGTTCCTCTGCTCTGCTCACCTCTAAGAACTAGGAAACCCCTGGGTCCAGTTCTCGGTGCTCTGCACCGATCCCCTTCACACAGCAGTAACACGCCAAGGCCTTCCCTCTTGGCGACATCAGTCAAGCCCATACCGGCTATCGAATATGTTGGTGCCTCCCAGATCACGCCCCAGAGCTGAATATTCAACTCCCCGTGTCCCACTGTTCACGTAATATGAGCTTACTAGACACATAGCTAACAGGTCCACCAAGTTCTGCTAAAATTATGGGTTTGGTATGGCAGAGTAGTTTGCAAAGGCTAGAGACAATTTAAGGTGCTATGACCAGAATTGTGCCAAGTGGTTTATAGGTAAGTGGAATGTTCGTCTTACTATATATTATTCATCGGTGTAATTTAAAATGCCCCCTCTGGGGAAAAAACAACCAAGAAATGCCATGACTAACATGTTATATGAATTATTTAGAGGCCACAGAGAGTCCTCAGCTTTGCAAGGAGATTGCATCTCAGCTTTATGCCTGAAGTCTTCTCTCCATTGCTAATTTCATTGGAACTCAAAGTAGAATACAAAGTAATTGACAACCAAAGAAGTTTCAAGAGAGAAGCGCCTGTCTGGTCACAGACGGGCAGGAGAGCTGCTGCAGGACAAGCTCTTTCCTTTCATAACAACAGTCAGGTCATTTTAGGAATAATGTTTACTATTACTCAGGTAAGGATCTCAAAACATTCCATAAACACCAATTACTTAAGCCTCATATCAGCCTCTGATGAATGGGCACAAGGGAAACACAATTGTCAGAAAGGAATCCAAAGTAGGAAATGACTCCAATGGCACATTCGCAGTGACAATGGCACCTGGGAGACATTTCTTTCCAGGACATCAGGCCATGGCCAGTAGCTCGGTTCGGCACTTCGGGGCTCGGGCTGCGCACTTTCAGGAAACCCAGCCATGCCACCATCTTCATCAGCGTGGCTGCCTCATCAACAGGGCTGCGTACTGAGCTCACAGGGACTCCTGCACCTCTAGGATGTGGCCCCATGGACGTTTCTGGCCTCATTCCTCTTTCCTACAATGTTCTCTTCCTCTAATTACGACAGACTATATATGCCTTCCTCTGAATCCATTTGCTCTGAATCCACCTTTGCTCACATGGTGCCTTCTCGGTCACGACCCTCTTCTTTTTTTTTTTTTAAGATTTATTTATTTATGTATACAAGAGCTGGGTGTAGGCCAGAGATGTAGGGGGTGAGAGGATTCACCAGAGACAGAGCGGGGAGCAGAACAGGCAGATAGACTGAAGTACACTGCTGAGGGGAGCAGCGGGCGAGGCAGGAGAGGTCTGCTGTGCCATGTGGGAAGCTCCCTGGCTGGGAATCAAACTCGTGCTGCAGTGGCTGCAGATAGCTTCATAGTGCTGAGACTTAACTCTTTGCGCCACCAGGGAGGCCCCATGACCCTACCTTTTACCACGCCCAGCTCTAATGTCTGCAGTCAAATTTAACTGCTTCTTCCCTTGAACTCCCGTTTATTTTGTATTGACCCTATGGACACTCTGTCTTAAAGTAATAGTTTAAGATAGCTCACAGAAAGCACTTATTACACGCAGACACTGAGCTAAACCCAGTCATTCAAACCTCTCAATAACCCAAAGAGATAATATTGTCATTCCCACTTCATAGATAAGGAAACTGAGTCCCGTGATGGTTAGTAACTCACCCATGATCACACAGCTTGTAAATGGTACAAAGGCAACCAGAATCCCAATCTACCTGGCGCCCGAACCCAAGCACGTCACCATTCTGCTACCTGGGAGTTATCCAATGGTCTCTCTCCCTGACTAGCTAAAGACTCAGGAGGACTCCTCTCCAGCATCTACTTGTGACCAGTGCTCAGTAAGTCAAGGCTGAATTGAAAATTCCAAATTTATTAGTTCAAGAGGTAGGATCTGGAACCCCCAAGAGTGGAAGCCCCAAACCAAGGCCTCTACCCCTCTCTCTTATTTTAACTTCTCAATACTCCAACCCCTCAAGGTTTCTCTCAGGTTGGCTGTTTCATGGGTCCTTACTATGCACCTGGCATCACCACACTCCTCTCTGCATTTTCCCTCAAGATCAATAAGCTACCAGCAGACCTAAAATGGGCAGAGAAGAGGGTCACTGACTGGGCCTCACTATGCAGGCACACAAGGACCTCCCCTGATCCACCCGGCTGGGCTGAGCATCAACCCAGCATGGTGGGGATGCACAGAGCTGAGCGTGGGGAAACAGCTGCTAAGAGCGCTTCTGGAGCTCATGAGATCAGCCATTTTTGATGACAGGATTTTTGCCCAAGACTAATGGGTAAAATGCCTTGGGATCATGACAAGGCAAAAATCTATCATAAGAACGTATGCTTCTTGGTAATTGAGTTCTTCAATCTAAATAAACTTTTTTCCCAACCCATGAAACACAAGTCTTAATAAACTGTTAGCTCAGAAGCTTGAAAATAGGCAAAAACACCTGGAAGGGAAAGGTTGTCAAATTTTATGATTTCAGGAAACATCTATGTCTCAGACTTTGTTTATTATTAAGAGAATAAAAATGTATGTATGTATGTATGTATTTAGCACATCTCATCTTCTTCCCCCCAAAGACAGGTAAAAATGAACAGCTCTATGGAACCAGGATCATAAAAGCCACATCTGGGCAGCTGACTTAAAGCTGACTGAAGTAAAGGAGTCACCCTCCAAAGCAGCATGTGAGACAAAAGCAAGCAACCCAATTTAAAAGGGGCAAAGAACTTGAACTGACATTTCTGCACAGAAGATATCCAAATACAACAATCACATGAAAAGATGTTAAGCATCACTAGGGAAATGCAAGTAAAAACACAATGAGACACCAACTCATACCCATCAGAATGGATTGTCGCAAAAAAAAGCAGAAAATAACAAAAGTTGGCAAGGATGTGGACAAACTGGAAGCTTTGGGCACTGTAAGTAGGAATGTAAATTGGGCTGCAGCTATGCAAAACAGTACTGTTGTTTCTCAATTAATGGAAACAAAATTACCATATGATCAAGCAATTCCATCTCTGGATATAGACTCAAAAGGACTGAAGTCAAGGTCTCAGTGAAACAGTTGTATACCCGTGTTCATAGAAGCATGATCCACAATAGCCAAAAAGTGAAAGCAATGCAAGTGTCCACTGACAGGTGAAAGGATTTTTAAAATGTGGTGTATCCATATAATGGAATATTATTCAGCCTTAAAAAGGAAGGAAATTCTGACATGTGCTCCCAACATGGATAAATCTCAAGGGCATTATGTCAAGTGAAATAAGTCAGTCATCAAAAGACAAATACTATATGATTCTGCTTATATAAGGTGCCCAGAGTTTTCAAATTCGTAGAGACAGAATACAGAAGGGTGGTTGCCAGGAGCTGGGGGGAAGGATAGGGAGTTGTTTAACGGATGAGGTTTTAGTTTTGCAAGAACTGGGTTCCTATCAAAGAAGTTCTGCATATGGATGGTAGCTATAGTTGCACAATATAAATGCACTTATCCCTCTGAACTGTATGCTTTAAAATGATGGAAATGGTAATTTTTCTGTTATGCATATTTTAGGGTAATTTAAGAGAGAAAGGGAGGAAGAGAAGTAGGGAGGAAAGAAGGAAAGCACCAAGTGAACTCAATAATGCATCGCATTTCTGGACACCCCAACCTTCTTGCCAGCCCCTCGAGAGTCCTCTTGGGAAGAAAGAAATGAAGCAGTTAGGGCCAGGCTAGTGTCCCAGCTCCCAAGGCACATCCCCAATAGAGATAGAATCAGGATCATTACAGACTCAGGAGTCCATTTAATAATCTGGAAGATCTTAAAAGATAAAAAGATCTTAAAAGATAAAAAGATCTGCCTTAAAAGATAAACTGTGTCCTATAATGTATTTTGTGATGTGTGAGCACATGTAGCCAAACCAGTGTGATGATTTTTCATTGATGATCAAGGATAGAGAGGGTAAATTTTGATGCCAAAAAACAGAAATACTTCAGTTCCACATTAATCAGGTTCTACTACCTCATCCTCCAAATTTTGCAGCATTCAACGGTCAGACACAAAACAATACACATGTCTAAAATGACCATATTTGTGTGGACAGACCAGGTAAGGACAAGGTTTGGGGAAGAAAGGCAATGTGGGCAAGGAGGGAAGGGCTTTAAGAATTTTAAGAGAAGAGAAGGAAAAAACTAGGTAAAGGTTAACTCATAGCTGACTTTGGTCACAAAATGAAATCCTCTCCCAAACCATGCCCTCTTCCACCTTCCTTGGGCCCACTCACCAAGCCCACTGGTGTCCTCAAATGCCCCTGGAATGCGTCCACTTCCCTGGTCTTCCCATCATTTGGCCCTAACGTTCCAGGCCCCCATGGTCTAAGCCTCCGCGCCCTTCTTTCATTCTGCCCAGGGTGCAGCCCTTCCTCCACGTGTCTGTCTCCCCACTGTCTCCATCAGAGCGGAGACCACACTTTGTCCCTGGGACCTCACTAACCTAAACCAATGCCTGACACAAAACAGAGGCCTAAAAAAATGGTTGAAATGAAATGTGACTGTCAACACTTGAAATTAGAGTATATGACCATGATTCCCCTTTGGTAGTGTAGTAACACACATTTGTAGAGGTGTGAACCTACCCCTCTAAAACATATGCAATCTGGTAAATCAATATTGCCTCAGTAGACACAATTTTAAAGAAATGAATAAAAGCATGATTCCCAACCTTGCCAAGTAACCCCCCAGGTTTGGAGAGGCGGTGGGGAGGTGGGCCACGGGTGGCAGGAGGGAGACAGCAGAGTTATTCTCAGAGTAGGGAACTGGCACGCAGAAATGACAGGATGAAAGAGGAAGGGGTCCAGAGAGCTGGAGTCAAAGGATGGTTTGGGCCATTTCCACAGAGTATTCTCTTCTTCTACTGCTTTTTCAACCAGTACCAAGAAAACACGTGTCATGACCTGACGGTCCCATCATGGTCCGCGGACAGGAGGTTCCCTGGTGAAGGGACACTGAGCATTTCCTCCAAGGAGACTTTTCACGTGCCAGAACCTGAACCGAGCGCGCCATGCAATTCTCGATCCTCACAACCACTCTATGCAGAGCGGCTCCTGTGCCGGAGGTGAAATCACTCAGTGAAGGGCACATCGGGGTAGGTTGTGAGCTAGGTTTGGGGACGATGATGGTCCATCCCTTGCCCTAGGACTTTGGATGGTATCAAGAGCAACATTCAGGCCTCCCTGGTGGCGCAGTGGTTGAGCGCTGCTCTGTGGAGCTGTCGGCAGCGCGCGATGCAAGTTCGACGCCCGGCCAGGAAGAATCCCACATGGTGCAGCAGACCTCTCCTCCCTCGCCCGCTGCTCCCCTCAGCAGTGTATTTCTGATCTGCCTGTTCTGCTCCCCGCTCTGTCTCTGATGGGCCCTCTCACCACCCCGTGCCTCTTGCTTGTACCCCATCTTATTTGTATAAATAAATAAATCTTTAAAAAAAAAAAAGACCAACATTCACGAGCCCCTAACTTCAGCTCCTGGGTGCAGATTCACAGCCCCACAGCCTCACCTCTCCACTCTCAGCCCTCATGGGACCATGACAATTCATGACCGTAAGCAACCCCAGACCTCTCAGCAATGATGGCACCGCTTACCCCAGGACTGAGTAGATGTAGCACTGATTTGCTCCATTGTGTGCTGGCCCAGGGCCTATGCAATAACTATCATGTGCTCTGTGCACGTTATGTGCTGGGCACTGTACTCTGAGTTTTATCTCCAGTCCTATAACAGCTCTGAAAAATTAGGTGCTGGTAGCACCATTTGACAGATGAGAAAATTGAGGCTCACAGAGGTCATTTCCCCAAGACCACCCAGGCAGAGCCAGTATTCAAATCTAACCAGTCTTGTTCCAAACCCAATGCATGCCCTTCCCTCTATACCTCATTCTCTCTGAAAACGATTTTAGAAAAGAAAGAGGCATTTTGAAATATGGGATCCAAAAATTTAGGCCCCAGAACCATGACCTCTTCCTCAGCTACTTCTGACCGGAAATGAGGACCTTCCACCTGTCTGATTCTTGACGACAAGCCCATCTCCTTACCGTGGGCCGCTTCCAGACAATGCCTTGAGTTTGGGGGGAGTGTGGTCCAAGATCCTTGTAGCCCAAGGCTGATGGGCATGCTGGGAATTCTGGGTCCTTAAACAGGACCCCTGAATCCAGGCACTCTTGCCTTAGGCTCTCGAAGTCCTGACCCAAGTACTTCACAGCTTTCTGGCTGGAGCCAAGACCTTCGGCAGCCGCCTGCTGCTTGGACACGCTGGCCGCCAGGGCTGCCATGGGCTTGGGCTCGCAGGCGAGACAGTGGGCCAGGGCTGCGTACTCTCAGAGACCTGCCCCTGGGACAGGAGCTATAAGGCAGCATGGAAGGGAGGTGGGGCAGGCAAACATTTCTTCGGAGGCCTGCTCCAGAGGGGTGTGAGTCATACCAAGAACAAATATGTACTCAAGGCGCAAATGACTCTGCCCCACCTCCTTGTCTATGTTTTAGCAGACAATTTGGAGACTGGGAGCCTTCCAGGGCTCCTCCCAGGCCATTAGCCTAAGTAACACATTAGGAGCACAGTCATGCCCTCTTCTGTGCGGACCTGCTTGCCTCCCATCGGGTCCTTCGGCTGAGTGTGAGGCCTGTCTTGCAGCTTGAGGCAAATGTTCACCAAGGAATTGGAGAAGTGGTGAGTGGTTCTCAGCAGGAGGAAAACAATGGGGTTAGAGGAGTTCTCTTCCTTCCAGAAAAGTTTGGCTCCATATTTTCTAGGACAGAAATATCAGAAAGGTGGGGGGGGCCCTCCCTGGTGGCACAACGGTTAAGTCTCAGCACTATGAAGCTATCCCCAGCCACTGTAGCACAAGTTCAATCCCCGGCCAGGGAGCTTCCCACATGGCGCAGCAGATTTCTCCTGACTCACCTGCTGCTCCCCTCAGCAGTGTATTTCAGTCAATCTGCCTGTTCTGCTCCCTACTGTCTCTGGTGAATCCTCTCACACACAACCCCACACACACACCTCTGGCTTACACCCCAGCTCTTGTATACATAAATAAATAAATCTTAAAAAAAAAAAAGAACTATCAGAAAGAGGTGACGCATGGAGAACCCGAATGGAGGCTGTAATACCTATGAGTAAAGGTTGTGGCCACTCCCTGGATTTCTCTACCAGCTTTACCAACCATTAGTTCTCTCACCTCCTGCAAGTTATTTGAGTTGATCACCTGTAAACGGAAGATGGTAGTAGGACCTACCTCACAGGACTGTTTCCCAAAGGGAGAGTGGTAAGATGGTGCCTGGTATTTGCTTAGAATATACATGAGAAGTCCTAGGTAAATGCCAGCCATCATTAATCCCAGGAACCAGCACTAGAAAGAGGTCTTGGAATCAGGAATCCAGGGTTCTAGTCACAAGTGGGCTCTGTGATTAATTCTTTTTCCGTGGGCTCCAGTTTCCTAGACCTGATCTGCTCTGAGGATGTGGACCATATTGGTGATTTTTGAACCTTAGTTTGTGTGTGGCAGAATGGAAAATGGTCCCCCAAATATATCAGATCTTAATCTCTAGAGCCTGTAAATAGTGTCTTGTTTGTAAAAAAGGATCTTTGTAGTGATTAAGTTAAAGATCTTGAATTGGGGAGATTACTGAGACTAAATGTCATCACAAGTGTTCTCATAAGAGGGAGGCAGAAGGAAATTTGATAACAGGCAAAATAAGAGAAGGTGATTTGTCCACAGAGGCAGAGATGGGAGTGATGCAGCCACAGGCCAAGCAATGCCAGCGGCCACCAAAGCTGGAATAGCAAGGAACAAATTGTCTCCAGAGCCTGTGAGGTCGTCAGGCCTTACCAGCACCTTCATTTCAGTCCAGTGAGACTGGGTTTGGACTTCTGATCTCCAAAACTGTGAGAGAATAAATTTCTGTTCTTTTAAGTCACCAAGTTGATGGCAATTTGTTACAGCAGCCACAGGCAGACTATACATGCTAACATACGTAAGAGTCCCCTTGAGCACTAGCCTACAACGCTAATTCCCTAAGCCTTGCCACTGTGCCCCCTCTAAAAAGTTCTGACTCAGTGGGTCTGGCGTAAGACTCAAGACCATGCAGTTTTTAAACCACTGTTGCAGAGATGATGTCCTTCCATCACTAAGCTATGTCAGTGCAGACCACACTCAGGACTCCAAAGCAGCTGAGCCCCACAGCCAAGGCTCTAACCTAAATCACAGACAATTTTTGTGTCTAGTGTTGAGCTGGGTAAGCAGGAGTGGTGAGCACAAAGAAGGGCCTGCCTCCCGGTGTCCAGCATAAAATGTGGTTTCCCAGGTTTCAGCAGAAATTCAAGGCCAAAATGACCTTCAGAGGCTCAAGCTAACATGAGAAGGAACTGACTATGGCCCCGACCCCTCTGGGGCCCCATCTTGATATCCTCAGCACCGCTTTCCCTTGATTTGATGTCTGCCCCCTCTATTAAGCTCATCCAGTCGTCAATTATAATTTCACCAGTCCCCTAAGATGGCCCTCATCTCATTCGGATGGCCTCATCTCCTCAAGAAGCAGACCCACAGCTCCACCAATCAGCACAGAATCCTCCCAAGTGCACTGGGGTCCAAAGGAAATGTAAAACCTCCATGTGGGAAAGGAAAGGAAATAATTACTTTTGCTTTTGAATCTACTGCCTAACTATCAGAAGCTTGTGATCCACGTCCACGCGCAGTATCAATCCCCCCAGAATGGCCATTTTCAAACACAAATCTGACCATGTCACTTCCAAGCTGAAAACCTCCCAATGGCTGCCTAATATGCTGGGGGGAAAAACAGGGGCAGGAGAGCTGCCAACCCCATAATACCCCACTGTTCCCTACCTCCTATCTCCCCCTGTCGCCTCCCTCTCCGCTCTCCCCCTGGCTTTCCTTCGGACCCTGAAGGTCCAGCTCTGAGCCACGCCCAGAGCTCCACGTGCTGTGCCCTCTCCCAGAAATCCTCTCCTCCCCACTCCTGCTCGTCCTGCAGAACCCGCGAGCCCTGGGGAAGCGATTCCCCTCTTGCACATTCTCACTGCCGCCAGCTCGGCCTGGCCAACTATCATTAATTACTCCTCCTTCCCCCCACAGGCTCTGACTCCACAAGGACAATTATCTGTGTTTGTTTTGTTCCCTGCTACATCACTGGAGCCTAGAAAGCTTCTGGCACATAGTAGGGACTGAATAAACATTTGTTGAACAAATAAACCCTCACCCACATGAAATATCCAGTGACTGGATATATGCACACCAGGTACAAAGGACCTGATCCCTTCAGGTAAGGGCATTAGTTACTCTGCATGGATCTCAGATTTTTCTTCTCTCTGCCTCTCCGAAGCATTCCCTTTAGACTAACTAAAATGTGCAATCCCTTCCTCTGTTCAATCTGGGTAAGTGCAGTTCAACAGGGTAAGTGCAGATGGTAATTTTCCTCCGGCATAAGGGACTCCTTTGGGGTTAGCAGTCTCCTTCCCACCCCACCTGCCGAAGTCACCTCACTCGTCTCCTCCAGATGCTACACAAACAAACCCTTCCTCTTCCAGGCAAACTAGCTGAGTTGTGGCAAACAGCCCACGTGTACCACTCATGAAAAGAAAGCCAAGTGGAGACAGGAACCATCTCTGCTCACCAGCGCCTCCTGAGCTGACAACCAGCAGCTCCCTTCCAACCAGCCAGGCACCCCAGAAGGAGCAGCCTGCACCAGCTGGCACTGTCAGCCCAGGCAGCTGTCTCCCCAACTCATGGTCCTCTGCAAATGCCAATGTCAGCTCCCTTCTAGGAAGCCTCAGGATCCATTATAGACCCTGACAGGGCTGAACAGAAACACACCTGGTGGCACCTAGGTAATAAAGAACTCTTCGCAGCAAACAGCCAGGTGAACACACTCCCGTGGCAAGCACTCCAGCCAAGCCAGAACCCTGAGCTCTAGCGACAGAGAGCAGTCCCTCGGCTAGAAGGACGTGCATGGTCCCCTCAGGAAGGAAGACAATTACTCAAAGATTACTCAGTTTGCTGTTAACACAGTCTGCAAGGCTTGCTGTCTTGCATAGTCTAACACGGGGAAGAAACGAGTGAAAATTATAAGCTGCATCCTCTGCTGAGCCTTCCCACTTTGGAATTCTTTTTTTTTTTTTATTGTTATTTGTGTCTTTTACATTTTGTATTCCCCTTGGGCAGCCCACCACCAATTCACCCGTGATCCATCTCCATGGTCCCCTGTATACTCCTCTCTTCCATTTTGTGCCCTTATCCTCCCCTCCCCCCTCCCCCACCGCTGAGTGTCTCTCTCCCACCCGGCCTCCCTATAGTCCTGTTATAAGTGAAACCATTCGATATTTTTCTTTTTCTTTCTGGCTTATTTCACTGAGTATGATCCCCTCTAAGTCCATCCATGTTGCGGCAAATTGCATGTGTTTATCTTCTTTCCATGCTGAATAGTACTCCATTGTGTATATGTACCACATCTTCTGGATGTCCAAAAATAGATGATTGGACCCACTTTGGAATTCTAAGGCAAGCAGGGATGAATCCAATGTCAAAGGTAATATAGAGTTCTCAGACATTGTGGTGGCAGTGTGAAATGGTACAGTCGCTTTGGGGAAAACAGTCTGACCCTTAAAGTTCCCCAAATGCCAAAGCTGAGTTACAGAGTAACTCCAAGGAACATTCTATACAGGGAATTAAAAAGAATGGAAAACGGAAGTGCACACAAAAACCTGAACGCTATACCACACTAATTCACAATAACCAAAAAGATGGAAACCCAAATGCTGGACAGTGTATAAGGGAATAAAGAGAACATATTGTGCCTCTACCGTGGAATGTGATTCAGCCAAAAGAAGGAATGGCACTGCCACGTGCGAGGCGGGGACAAACGCTGCGCTGCGTGAAAGCGCCAGTCACCGAGGCCCTGGAGCACATGGTTCCCGGTAAATGAAACATCCAGAATAGACACATCCACTGAGACAGAAAGCAGATTAGTGGCTGCCAGCGGATGGGCAAAGAGGGGGATTGGGACTGACCACAAATGGGTGCTAGGTTTCTTTTTGGGGTGAGAGAAAATTTTCTAGAATGAGATTGTGATGATGGTTTCACACCATAGTGAATGTACCAAAACTACAGTTGTGTACCTTAAAATGGTCATTTTTATGTGAATTCCATGTCAGTACAAAAGGAAAGAAAATAGTATTACAAAAAGAGGGGCTGCTATGATTGAACATTCACTTGGGGTCTCTAGGCAAAAGACTGCTTCCCCAGCTGCCTACTTCACACCCAAGAATTCCAGAACTGTTAGACCAAGCCAGCCCCAAGAAAACAGAAGGTTGGCTGGCTCAGGGTGTGAGGGTTATCTCTCCCAAGTCTGAGGGATCACTTGTCACCCCCTGAGATCAACACCACCCCAGACCCTAATCCTGACAAGAAGGAACCTAGCAAAGCCCACTTGGGAGGCGAGCCAAGATTGCCCCCAGCACCACCCCAGACCCTGCTGACCCAGAATGACCAAGAAATGCTGTAAAACTTACATCTGAATAGAACGTTAGATCTACATAGCCGTTTCAAGTCCGTGGCCGATTAGAGACCTACAGCAAGTATCCATAGGTACATCGTATTGTCAGGCCAGCCAACATCACTTGGCGCCAGTGTTACCCCAAGCTCCTGATTTTAAATTCCATGTTCTTTCCATGACATGAGATTCCCTCTGCCTACAGGGAAACCTGCTCTGGCAATAAGCAGAGAGGGTGATGCCTGAAAGGGAGAAGACCTCCAACCCACAGCCCTCTCTGTGAGAACACCGCTGAGCAGAAGCTTAAACGACACATAAATGCCGCTCCTGCCACAAGGAACTTTGACGCCACGAGAAAGACAGAGACACGCTAGAAGAAAGGAGTGGTCAATCGGAAGAGGAAGAGTGACAAGGAATGCCCCATGGCAGAGGTGGTCCAGTCGGATCCTGAAGAGTAAGAGACACTGGCTGGAAAGGGGATTAGGATTCTGCCAAGAGGGCATTGAGAAAAAGGCATTTTTCTAGACTAGAGGAGTAGCACAAGTCACAGCGGGAAGGAATGGACATCAATAATCCAGAGCAGCCGAAGTGAGGGATGAGATGATAAACAGATGAAAGGACACCGAGGGGCTTCGGTATGAGGTTTTCTCTATAAGACGCAGTTGCAATAAACCAGGAAAGACCTGGTGAGTGTGGGGCTGGGCAGATGGACAGGCAAATCCCCAAGGTCCCCCAGGAGTCCAGGAGAGCCTGAGGAGTGAGGACACCGCCAGGACGCCCCTGGGGTGGGCATTTGGGACCTTCTCCCAGACTCACCTCAAGCTGGAACAGTTCAGGACGAATGTTTTAAGTAAATAGGGGAGACCTGTCATTTTCTCCAAATGGAAACTACTTCCTAGAAAAGAAAAAGCTGGGAACTCTCCTGAGCTGGTTTGTTTGAGAAGCAAAGCCAGGGAAGGTAGTGGCTAAATACACCTGAAGCTCACCAGAGGGCCCTTACGGTGAGCCACGTGGAGTTGGGGTGTTTAGAGCTTGACTCTCGTTGAAGGGTCACTATGCCACGCCCTCCTGGACCTCAGTCCTGCTGCCAAGTGGCCATGGATGTACCTGCATCATCAGTCTCCTCCCTTCCTTTGAGATGGCGTCCTGCAGCATAATACAAACTTGCTTTAGTCTTTCCTGTTCCAGCCTTTCTTGACCCTGTATCTCTGCTCCAGTTCTCCTTTTACTTCTTTTTACAACAAAATTTCATCAAAGATACCCACTGTCTCTAATCTCTCTTCTCATTCCCTCTTACTATCCCTCTAGCCAGATTTTCAAGGATAAACCTCTGGCCAATGATGCTCAGGACCTTGATGTTGCTAAAATCCAACAGTTATTTATCAGCTCTCTTCTTATTTGACCTAGTGAGTAGCAAGTGGACAGGGCAAGCTCGTTTCCTCCTAGAAGAAGAGAGGGTGGAAGAATGTCATGTGTGATGTCCTTGAATCGGGTAATAGGGCATCAGGCTTAGAGGCCACAGAGAGAGGCTGGCCTTAGTTGGGAGCACATAATATCCACCTCTAGACAGAAGAGAAGGCACTCGGATGTGAAGACAGATGTAGCACTCAGATGTGAAGACAGATGGGACCTTGGGAAGTTCTCCCTGGGTTGCATCAATTTTTACTTGTGGAAAGAGAAATTAGCGAAATGCGTGAAAGTGAGAATAGAGTGGAAGTATTGGAGATTTGAAAGAGACAGCCCATGAAATAGTGATCTAATGGGAGAATAAATGTATGAGAGATATAACAGCACGGTTGCCAAGCAGCATTAAGAGTCCAATCAAGTTAGTGATCATCAATTGAATGAGAGGCGAATCAGCATGTATATTAGTTATCTATTGCTGCTAACAGCAGCCTAGAACAACAAATATTATTATCTTACAATTTCTGTGGGTAAGGAAGTGGCTTCAAGGATTATTAATCCAATTTTGAACACTGAGAGTAAAAAAAAAAAATTCCATAGAAGGCAAGGGGGAGATATTTATGGATCAGAATCCTGCCGTAGGAGCCTCGAATCAGATCCTGGTGCCACAGCAGAGTTTGGCATGAAATTGGATGGAAGGAAGGTTATCCAAGCCCTCAATCATTTCTCCCTTGCAGGCCAGAGTTTGCACTGGGAAACAGCCAGGTTTCTCCTCTCCAGCCTCCCACATCATCAGAATACAGAGAACACTGAATTGTCTACTAAGTTTGTCAAAGGAAAAGCAAAGAAAGAAAAAATGTTCACAGATTCTTATTAGACTTTCAGATTCCTGCAAATTTTAGAGGAATGCCCCAAGTCGAAGGTGTAAAAGTCAGTTGGTTCCGTGGACACCTTGTAACAATATCTTAAGGTTGATTCTGAAACACTGAGATAAATCTGTCCATGATTACTGTTTGAATACATCCTGCCCAGTCTTCCTCCTAACTATCCTTCGAGTTATGTTCCTTCTGTCCATCCCCACAGCAGTGGCTCAAGTACAGTTCTTTATCCCTTCTAGCCTGGATGATGACAATAGCTTTACAGAGGTCTCAAATCCTCCAATCTCTAGTCTGATTCTGTTAACATATTTCAAGGCCACTCATCTTGCCTTCAAGATGATATCCCAGGCCCCTGGCATGGCACCCTGACTGCCCCCACCCCACTCTTGCCCTAGCCCCATCACAACTCTCTCTGTCCATCTGCCCATGCAGACCTATGAGAAATTCCCCCAAATCTATCATGCCTCATTATACCCACATGTTCCTTCTAACCAAAATGCCCTGACTCAAATTTCTAGACCAAACTCAGGTATCAATCTTCCAGAAAGGTGCTCAAGATAATTACCTTCCTGTGCATCCCACTGAATTATAATCGTTGGCTTGCTTCTTGGTTCCATATCTCCATATGTCCACTCCTCCCACTAGTATTGAGATTCCTAGCATGGAAAGACTGCATTTTTCATGCCAGTGTCTCTATCTCTCCTTTATCTCAATTCTCTTTCCTCTGGCCTAGTACCTGACACACAGCAGATGCTCAATACATGTTTGATGAATGAATAACAGTTAAATATACACATTATCTTCACGCTTTGTATCTCACATCTTTGAATTGTCAAGTGACAGAGTATAATTAAGCCCAAGGTGGTTAAAATTACAGGGTTTCAATACATACATATCCTAAGGGCTCTGGTTACATGCATGATTCTTTGAACAGCTTAACAATGTGAGGCAACTGAGCTTCACCATACAGTTCATAAGCAGCAGAGTCAAAATCTGAACCCAGGAATGTCCAGGATGCTAAATTGACACTGTTAAAGGGAAGCCCCTCTTTGCTCACAGACAGAGCCCACAGGGCTGCGGGCCCCTGCTGCTAGGTGAGACACTTTCTTTCAGTGGCAGGCAGTAAGGGCCCCTGCTCCCTCCTGCAGCCTTGACCACAACAGGGCCTAGCTGAGATTTCAGCAGGCTGAAAATAGACCTGCAAGAGGCAACTAGCAGGGGTAGGGAATTTGTAAAGGTAAAAAGACAAGGTATTTTGGCTCCAGCAGCTGGTGGTCTCTGCTGCCCCCTAGGTCTCTGTTTCATCCCAACAGGCCTTGTGGATTCGTTCAAAAGCTCCTGCTGGGTGTTAACATTATTGGTAGTAAGTAACATTCTTTTCCTGTTTCACTCCTCAGGGGGTGGTTGCTAGCTAGTTTGTTTCAAGAATAACTATAAAGAATATTTTAAAGTTGTGTTTAAATGACCAAGGTATTCTGAACACTGATAAAGGGGGAAATTTTGCATTTATTCTGCTTTTCTTATATTCACTGTATTTCAGGGTAAATAGCTGATAAAGCAATACTTTTCTTTATAAAATTACACTCAATAGGGGAATAAAAGCTAGCAGAAGAGTTATTGTTTGCAACCCTTAATGAAATAATGGATCGAAGCAGCCATCACCAACGGATATAAAGCTACTAGATGAAAAGCTAATGAAGAATTTCATAACGGATGAATCAGCCTGGGCAACACCTAAACCCACTTACCGATCTGTATATCACTAAGGTGGGGGGACATCATTGTTTTCTTATATGGTGTCATGGGATGTAAAACATAGGTCCACCTATAAGAACTTTATCTTCTCCCCAAAATGAACTCCAAGTTTTTTGAACTTCAAGTTCATTAGCTTGAACCTCAGTTTCAATCGAATCAAACCTCTAGCTATAATTGCCTTTTTAGAGAAAGCGAAAGGTTATGCAGGGTTTCTCCATGTCTGCACTATTGACATTTTGGACAGCTAATTTTCTGTTGAGGGAGATGTGCTGTGCATTATAGGATGTTTAGCAGCGTCCCTGGCCCCAACTAACTAGATGACTGCACTCCTACAGTCATGACAACCAAAATGTACAAAATTGACAAATGTCCCCTGGCTGACAAAAGCACCCGTTATGCACCATTTAGCCAGAGACACATGTTAAATGACACCATGAGGATACAATCAGCCAGTTCAGAAAGTGGGAAAGTCTACAGGACAAATGACATACTTTCTTTGACAAATAAATGCAAGGAGACCAAAGGGTAAGACAAGGATGTCATAAATCTAAAGGTAGTTTAGAAAACTACCAATACCATGCATAAGCTTTCTTTGGATCCCAACTTGAACAAAGTATAAAGATGTTTTAGAGATAATTGGGGAAAACTGAACATAAGATGGTCACTAAATGATATTAAGAAATTATTGTTTATTTTGCTGGATAGGACAAGTTAATATGTATATAGTATATACATACTACTTTTTTATATATTTTAATCCATAGCTGATAAACATACTAAAGTATTTTCAATTAAAATATTTTTCTGTCTTATTTAAAATATTCAAACAGAAAAGGAAAATGCAAAGATGAATAGATAAGAATTTGAAAGAAAATGAATTTGAAAAAAAAATGATCAGTGTTGAACCTGGGGAGTGAGTACAGGAAGTCCATTCTGCTCCTCTCTTTACTTTTGTGTATGTTTTACATTTTCCGTAACAAGATCTTTCCATAACAAAAAGGCCTTTCACTTCTGGGAAAAAGGTCCCATTTTTGGAACAATAAAAATGCTAGATGAAAATATTTACATTTTAAAAGCATCAAAGTTAAAAAAGTTAGTGAGGACTGACCAGATCAAAATCTAGGAAAGCAAGAACCCAGGAAGAAACGCCATTCATGCGAGCAAAGCTGCTTTTGCCCTATGGATGGCTTTTGTTTATCTGTTTTGTTGCTACTGAAAGAACAACTGAGAAATACTTTTAAAAGTAGTTGAAGTGTCAGCAGCCCTGTAGGAAGAAAGAAACAACAGTCACCAGGACCTACCCAAGGTGAGAAGTCCAATATCCTCTCACACTTTAAGTTGGACTCTGAAGGTTTACCTTCTAAAGGTAAAGAAAAGCCAGAAGTAAGCTATCATCTAGAATGGCAACCTGAATGTGAGTGACCTACCTCGGGAATCTCAAGTCTTGAAGAAGGTGGTCCTGGACTCAACCAGGAGCTTAACGAACGGAAATCCTCTGTGGAGAAAGGAGACTATCCTAGGTCTCTTAATATTTCAAAAATAATTTTTGAAAAGCAGTATTTTCAAGGTCTATACAGAACAACAGAAAATAGAAATACCATTCAGTTTTGGGAATTTTCATATATTGACTATAAAGATAAATATAATTAAAACAACTAATACAAACCCTAAAATATTTATATTAATGGAAATCTACCAAAAAAATTATGTAATGTTTTGAAAAAGAGTAAAAAAAAAAATAGAACTCAAGAATTCAATAACCCAAATCCAGAACTCATTGGATATGTGAATCCCAACACATAGAAACATGGTTTTCTCATTCTTAATAGAGTTCTTCATTTGCTTAATCTAAGAGTACACAGAAAATTGTTTTGAGTTGATAACCCACACTACTGGGAAAATCAAAACTACTAATCAGTGTTCAATATTTATTTACAGTTCTTTTCATCTTTACTGAAGATAAATTCTGTGGGCAGAGTGTCTTGGATTAGTTCTTTTTCCCATCAGTGAGACTAGGAGAGGAGAGACTAGGAGGGGAGGGGAGTAGTGGTTTATTCCATTGCTCTTAGGTGGAATGTTGCTAACTGTGGACATTCCTTTTAAATGAAAACAGATCCTCACTTTTAAACGGAGTGGCCTTGTAAATAGAAATATCAGATAGATATGTAACAAAATACTTTCAAAGTTGCATTTTCATCACCTCTCAGGAGTCATGCATTCAATTTACCAGTGACTTATATTTTCACAAGCCTTTTGTTGATGTACTAACTTCCCACTAGTTCTTTCCACCCATAAGGAAAATGACAGTGCTGTACATTTTAATTAAATCCAGATATTTTTCTCTATTTAGAACTCTGAGAATTGATACGCTCCTAGAGGACCCAAGATAAAATTAAGCAGCTCCAATTCTCTAGAGTTGGGCCATTCAAAGCCAGTTTGAAACAAGAGGTTGAATGACATGCCTGAATTTTCATTTTCTATATGGTGTTAGAATACTTCTGCTGGTAAGGGAAATTTTTTATGACTCAAATAAATGACATCTTAATTTTTAGTTTTTGATACTTTTTTTCAATAGTGTGGTTTTTTCACATTAGTGACAGGAACAAGATTCTAACAAAGCCTAACGGACAAATTGGGAATTTATCTGTTGGCCCCCATTCCCTCTATCACTGCCTTTTCCTATCTGAATGAAAGGTGGTATCACACTCCCAGTCTTCAAACTATACAACAAAGTCATAAAATCAAAATTCTATTATACTAGAATAAAAATAGTTTCATAGACCAGTGTTACAGAACAGAGAGTCCAGAAATAAATCCACACTTCTATGGACAGCTAATCTACAATAAAGGGCCAAGAGTACACACTGGAAGAAGGAAAGACTCTTCAACAAATGCTGTTGGGAGGACTCTACAGCCATATGCAGAAAAATGAAACTAGATCACTTTCTCATGCCATACACAAAAATTAACTCAAAATGGATTAAAGACTTGGCTGTAAGACCTAAAACCATAAACCTCGTAGAAGAAAACACTCTATTGGCATCAGGGATATCTTTGGTGGCTTAACACCAACCTCACCGGAAACAAACAAAAACAAACAAATGGGATTACATCAAGCTAAAAAGTTTCTACACAGTGAGAGAAACTATCATAATTACAACAAAAAGACATCCCACTGAATGTAAGAAAATATTTGCACATCACCCATCTAATAAGGGGCTAAGAGCCAAGATCTACAAAGAATTCATACAACTCTATAGATAGCCAGGTGACAGGAAAACAGACATATACAGGAAGAGAGACAGGAGGGAGAAATGAGCAACTCAGTATGAGACTCCAGGGGCTCTGGGACCTTGGCAGGCCTGCCTGAAATCCATAACAATGTATTTTACCAATTTAAGTTGTTTGTGTTGAAATTAAATTGGAAAACCCATTGAGGTTGATTTCTTTTGCCACAACTAGAGTTTTTCTTGCTTTGAAATAATGATACTGAATTTTACCACATGGTGGAGCCAATGTAACACTAAAGGGCCTTCAGAGGAGCCATTTCGCCCTCATTTGCCAGGGTATGATGCCACCCACCATGATTCATAATGGACTTTATTTTGGTGCAAAGAATTTATTGCAGGCTTACATTTGATTTTCAGGAAATCTTGATGATCCTTTATACTCTCTGAGACTCAAAGAAATCATCCCAGCTCCCCAAAGGGTAGAAAGGGTTACTTTCTCTCCAGTGAGAATGTGTCTGGCCTGTACCCCAGCTTGCATGCATAAATAAATATTTTTAAAAAATTTTTTTTAAATAAATCTTCACCAGGACCCGCCAGGTGTAACTGACGAGGTTCACAAGGTGAAAAAGACAGGCTGGCAGGGCATTGGACACACAAATATTTGTAGCCCTGGTGATAAGTCCTGGAACAAAAGTTACATAAAAATCACTCAGGGGATAGCTCTAATTATTCATTATTGTGTTTTTCATTTATATTCAAATCTGTATCACAGAACAGATGTTAGAGAGCACTTGTATCTTGATGAGACCTGCATTTTTGATCAGTGCCTAGACTACCTGGTAAAAAGAAATTCTTCAAAGACACTCCTGAGTCTGAGCCAGAGAGCCACGGCCACCCCAGCGTAACGCAGAGGGCAAGTGTCGGGCCCCACAGCATGTGCCACATTCAAGCAGAGCCTGGCTCAGCCCTCCCTTATGGCCACCAGCCCTCTGCTGCCACTGCCCTTCTCTCTGCCTGTCCTCCTGGCAGGGCAAGACATGGACCTGCCCGCCTCCCCTGCCTCTAAGGCTGTTGCCTTTGCAACTCTCATTCTTGAATCTCCACACGCTGAGTCAGACCCTGCGTGGCCACATGGCTGAGACATGACTCAGCTGCAGCCTCAGCCCGAGGCCCCTTTTGTAATATTCCCTTATTTGGCCCCAGGCAGGTCTTTGTGTTCTCTTTTGGGAGCTGCTGGGTGGAGTCTCTTTATGGGCCAAGGAAGAACCTCGGTGCCCAATAAGGACCAGTAGATTAGCCTGGGCTCTGCAGCTGGCCCACTCATCCTCGGCAGAGACGGATACAAAGGACTGTCCTTCCAGGCTTTATTTTATTTTTTTTTTTAATATATATTTTTATTGTTATTTATGTCTTTCACATTTTGCATTCCCCTTGGGTAGCCCACCACCAATTCACCCGTGATCCATCTCCATGGTCCCTTTTGTTCTTTTCTATTCCATTTTGTGCCCTTTCCCTTCCCTCCCTCCGGCTCCTTCCTCCCCC